>JAPVEC010000094.1:0-50000 GCA_028984105.1 Lavandula angustifolia | reverse complement strand
AACCCATTCTCCTAAAAATGGCTAAAAAGTAGTAGTATATATTTTAAAGTTGATGGGTCGAACTTTATATTTTTTTTCCTATCTTAAAGTGGCTAAATATGTACTTATCTAACTCGTCCACGTTTACCAAATCCAAACATAATTTGTTTGCCAAAATTTAAGAATATTATTTTAGTGGGCCACTTGAATTTTATGTTCACACTGCGTAAAAGTCCAAACAGTCCATATTCAAAGAGCCCATCAAGTCTAATAATATACTCTAATTTTAATTTTTATATTGATAATAGAGTTGAAGTTAGTCCAACATTTCGAGTCCGTTACACATTGTTATTCTATTGCAATTTTACCCTTAAAGAATGATGCTTACTCAAGCAGCTTAATGAAACATTTTTCTTGATGTTTTTATATAAACACAGTGAAAATCATAGGATTTTTATGATTTTTACACTTAATTCATCAACTGTGAAAATTTATAATTTACTTCATAGATTATTGTTTTCGTACGCCTTGCTCCTTTAACTATGAAAATGTATAAAGGTAATATAATATTGGATTATAAAACTAATAATCCATGTAATCAACCGCAATAAACTAAGAATTAATGGTGGTATTATCCTTAAATTTGTATGTATGATCAAAGATTTTTGTCGAAAATTTACTACTCCCTCTGTCTCATAGAAAATGTCTTATTTTTATAGGGCACAGAGATTAAGAAACTTGTATTGTGTGGTGTATATTGTTTGACTTTTATCTTGTTAATTTTGGTCCACACATTTTTTATTTTTTTTAGAAATATTACACTTTTTATGGGACGGTCTAAAAAGGAAAATAAGACACTTTCTATGAGACGGAGGGAATATTTATGAATGCAGGCTACGAAATTATATGGGAGCTTTCTTCTTTTACCCACTTTTACATAAAAAACACAAAACTACTCATCCCTTAACTTATATTCACCAAATACCCAAGATTACCAATTTGCCCTCAAATTTTCGTCAATTTTTTTGTTTTCTTTTTTTTTTTGTTAAAATCTTTCAGTGCCGGCACTCCGTTATTTAAATTTTAGTGCCTAAGGGTGCCGATAATTTTATCGGCACGCATATGCACTATATAATTTTTTTTTTAAATCAACATATTCCCTCTATCGGCCTACAACTTCTTCGGCCGATAGAGGGACTCTTTTTCGAATTATTCTATGAGTGCCTAAGGGTGCTGATCATGTTATCGACACCCATAGGCACTATGTATTTTTTTTTAAACCAACATGTTCCGTCTATCGGCCTACAACTTCTACGGCCGATAGAGGGACTCTTTTTCGTATTATTATATGAGTGCCTAAGGGTGCCGATCATGTTATCGGCACCTATAGGCACTATGTATTTTTTTTAAGCATGAATTCGAAATAACAATTTTTTTAATATGAAGTGCCTATAGGTGCCGATGGGTACCTATCGCAGAATCGCAGTGTCTTTACTCGCAGTGCCTATGGGTGCCGATGGGTACCTATCGCAGAATCGCAGTGCCTTTGCTCGCAGTGCCTATGGGTGCCTAAGGGTTATTTGCTCTATCGGCACTGACAATTATATTCGGTGCCTATCGCAGAATCGCAGTGCCTTTACTTGCAGCTTTTGACTAACTTTTATGAAGAAAAAAATAATAATTAAATACCGAGTGCCGATGGCGTGCACTTTGGCGATCTTGATGGGTTGCCTTAGCCAATCGGCACTCGTTGTTATACCTGTTTATCAATTGTTTTATTAACAAAAAAAAAATTAAGAGTGCCGATGGCAGTACCTTTGGTAGTGCCTATTGACTGCTTTTGCCTATCGGCACTCGTAATTTAAATTGTTTATTAATTATTTGATTAATAAAAATTATTTTTGAAATTGGATAATTCTAGTGCTGATGACAAACAATCGGCACCCGTAGGGTCTCATCGACACCAGTTTGCCAATTGAAAAAAGTAAGGATAAATAGGTAATATCGGGTATTCTCTAACTATTATTATAGTTGGTGGGTATATTTGTATTTTTTTAGTGAGAATGATTAAAAAGACATATTTCCACAAATGTTATATCTTCCCACATGATATTTTGAACTCAAGTTTGTCTTTACCGAATTTGGCTGGCCCAGCCACGGCACCAACACTTTGTTAATTTCCCTTGTCCTCCGCAAAAAAGGAAAAACCATTTAACGTGTTTTTATTGGAACTTTTTTCAAACTTTCGAATTGATATGGCCGCTGCAAAAGTATAGATTGTAAAAAGAAGTAAATAAATATCGCCAGACGCTCCCCGGTTTGTTGGGCGGGAATCAGACAACAGCGACTGATTTCAAAACAAATAAAATTCAAACACGTATATATATATATAATAATAATAATAATAATATACTTGTATTATTGAAGAAAGCTCGATAGTGGTCTCATTGTTGTGTTCCAAAACATCACATGATTTGAGAGATGGAAACTGAAATGATTGTGTGTGTTGGAAACTGAAATTATTACCGATTGTCTTCATTATCTTTTTCAAGATTCAATTTTTAATTAGGATTTTTGCAAACCCAGAAAAAGATCAGTTTAAGGGATTCTTCATTCTTCATTACAGGTAATGTTTCTGCAATCTTGCTTCCCTTTTCATGTGATTTTGTCTTCTTTTGTGGGTTCTAATTATTTCTTGTTTTCTTTTGCTTTCATTTTCTTGCTGTTGTTTTTTGTGGGTTTAATTCTGAGGCTACTACTTGGCTTGAAAATGATGGGTCTTTAGAAGTGTCTCTCACTTTTGATATATATTTTGCTTGGATGCAGCCATTCTAAAAATCAGACTACTTTTGTATCTGTGGTTCTTGTTTCTTTAGATTTGTTGTTCTTGAAAGAAAGATTGGTTTTGAAGAAAGATTCTCAAAGGAGAGTTGGTTTGATTTCATTTTCGTTAATGTTGAGAAAGAAGTGAAGTCTTGAATTCATGTAGATTGGAGGGTGAGTGAGTTGGATTGAAATTAAAGATTGCAGCAATTTGAATTCAATCCAATTCATTTCTTCAAGATTGAATCAATTAGTTGTATTTCAACTTCATAGTTTCATAATTCCAGCTTGCATTTGATGGAACTATTTCAGGACTAAACTGCAGTTGCTTTAAAAGATAAGCATTTTTTAAGGCCATTAAGATGGAAAAGAAGAAATGGCTGTGGAAGAGAAGATCTTCTGAGAGGAGCCCTGGTGAAAGCGAAAGCTCGGCTTCGTTATCATTTTCTTCACCCTCCGAGAGATACTCAGATGAACAGGTAGATAAGCTCAACCTCAGCTCCTGTAGTTTACTCTGATTGTTATGCTTTTAAAGCAATTGGCCTAATGTTGGATGATTGAATTCGTTCGTGGAAAAGTATATCGTGTTGTAAATGTTATCCGCGTTTTGCAAGTAAGACTAGTTTCATTTTTCCTCTTTGGTAAGCCAGTTTGCTGCTATTGAAAGTTGAATCTACCATGACTGATTTGTGATGAATAGTAAGTAGTGAACATGGCTAGTCAATGTCGGATACGTACGTTTGTTAGGAACACAATGTCTTTGAGATTCTGATGTGTTTTGCTTTGCTACTTGATAAGCATGCTATGTATTCATATTGAGAAAGAGGAATGGAAGTGTTGGAAAGAGGTCGTTTCGGTTTCTTAGATTAGGAGCAAGGCGAAAAACTTTAGGCACGGATCTCATCGGTTTGATATCACGGCCAGCATTTGCATATTGGCTTGATATCTTTCCTTCTTTGACACTTACCGTTCTTTGAGGTTTCTCCCATTATCTATACGCTCTCACTAATCGTTTCTCTTTTCGATAGCTCTATATGACATTATTGACAAATTGAAAAGGAAAAGAATCAGTATGTGAAGGCTCTTTTTAGTACATCTACATTTGTTTCTTACAATTTACTTATTCATTTGAATTAGGATGTGTCGAGAGAATCGCCCAACGGTTGCATACAGTCACCAGATATCACATCCAAACTTTCATTCGCGGACGATGAAATGAAGGACAACATGAAGAGGCTAACGGAAAAGCTCTCAGCCGCTCTCGTGAATGTCAGCGCTAAAGAAGACCTTGTTAAGCAGCACGCCAAGGTTGCCGAAGAAGCCGTGGCTGGTAAGCATCGGTGCTCAATTTTCTCATCCTAAGTAACGATTTTACTTGTTTAGTTTTCTTCTTTATTTGCTTTAACAAACAGTAGTAAAGTGTTTCCAACCACTTGCTTTGCATATTAAGGGTGGGAAAAGGCAGAGAACGAAGTGGCAGCGTTGAAGCAGCAGAACTCGAACCTAGAAGCTCGAGTCAGTCATCTAGACGAAGCTCTCAAGGAATGCGTACGACAATTGAGACAAGGACGAGACGAGCAGGAGAAAAGAATCGCTGAAGCCATAGAGGAGAGGGAAAAGGAGTGGGAATCCGTTAAGGCTGAACTCGAGAAGCAAATCCGTTCTTCAACCGATCCGAAATCTCTTCTTCTTGTTGAGAGTGTCGAAAAGGAGAACTTATCCCTCAAGCACGAACTCAAGTCTCGTTGCAAGGAGTTGGAGAGTGTGATGATCGAGAGAGATTTAAGCATACAAGCTGCAGAAGCTGCTAGCAAGGTGCAGTTGGAGAGTATAAAGAAGGTTGCTAAGCTTGAAGCCGAATGCCGAAAACTTCAATCTCTTGCTCGAAAATCGACTTCTGCAAACTGTTTGAAGCCCGGAGCTACTTCCCTTTTCTACGCTGAATCTCTAACCGATAGCCACTCGGACAGTGGGGATAATAGGACTAGCAACATGGACAACAACGGGTCAGAACCGAGTTGCTCGGATTCGTGGGCATCGGCCTTAATTGCGGAGCTTGATCAATTCAAGAACGAAAAGCTAAGCCTAACAGCCTGCTCTGTCGAGATTGACATGATGGACGATTTTCTCGAAATGGAGCGAATTGCTGCGTTACCGGATACTAAGAGCAACACAAACACCCCCTTTTCGTCCGCTTCCGGAGAATCCATTTCTATGGAGAGTAATCCACTCAGAGGTGAGCTCGACTCGATGGTTCAACGCGTAGCTGAGTTAGAGAAGAAGCTCGAAAAGATGGAAGGTGAGAAAAATAAACTCGAAAAAGCTCTACATGAAAGTGAAAAATCACTCAAGGCAGCACATGATAGAATGGCAAAAGATGAAGCCAAGATGGAGGAACTACAGAAGGAGAAGGAGTTGCTCGAGTCCCAACTCATCGGTATGGAAGTCGAATCAAGAACCATGAAAGCAAACGTCGATATGCTGAACGGAGAAGTTAAAAAGGAGCAAACTTTATCAGCAAAACTATCAGCCAAGTGCGAAGAACTTGAAAGTGGCCTCATTAGATCAGTTGATGAAAGTCTTTCCAAGCAAAACACTTCAAATCCAAATGGTGAAGTGAAGATCAAACAAGTAAGTTGCTTCATTTAGTACTTGCTTTATGCAAATCTTTGTTCTATTCTTTATGTAATCATGTTATAGGAGGATCTAGCTGTGGCTGCCGATAAGCTCGCGGAATGCCAGAAAACAATCGCGTCGTTAGGAAGGCAGCTGCAATCGCTTGCAACATTGGAAGATTTCTTGATAGACACTTCCAACATACCGGGCTTTTCATCGAACGTACGTTCGAACGATGAGATGTTGAACGATGGAAACGGCTCAACTGCGATGAAGGAGAGGCGTAGTAATGTGGACGAATCGTCGGTAACATCCTCAGCCAACCAAGTGGTTGCTCCCAAGAGCAAGAATGGATTTGGGAAGTTTTTCTCTCGGAGCAAGAGTGGAGTAGAGCTAAGTAACCGGCAAGATTAGGGTTTTGTGTTGTGTAGAGATATATAGATTGGAGCTTTAAGCTATAATGGGATTGCTGATTGAATCTTGTTTGATTGGTTGGATCAGTTGTGGAGATTTTCTCAGCAAGAATTTATGGATTGTTATTAGTTCAATTCAATTGGCCTTTTGTCGTCTGTTTTTTTTGCTTGTTTATTCTATTTTTCCCGCTTCTTTAGGGTCGGAGATTGAACCCTAGATCTTGATTCACGATAAGTGTGAGTGGTTATCATTAAATTACTCGACAACACAATATAATTTGAGACGGGATGATAATGTAGAAGACAAGCATTCTCATACGAAAGAGAAATATGAAAGATTTCTTATTGATAAAAGTTTAGAGCAAACTTTGGTTTGAAGTGAGAAAACGAAAAAAATTGCTAAACTACTCCCTCCGCTCCATAGATTTAGTTCAGTATTCATTTTCGAGCTGTCCCATTGAAATAGTCCAATTTCCTTTTTTGGCAAATAATTACCAATATTTTTTTTGAGGGAACCACAACTTTATTCAACTCTACACACATCAACAATTTTTCTTAAAAACCGTGTCGAAAAGAAAGGGACTATATCTATGGGACGGAGGGAGTAATAAAATGGCCTACTAAAATAGTTGGAATTTGAACTAGAAAATTTAAAAAAGTCGCTTCGCATCTCAAAAAGCTACTCCCTCCATCCCATAGAAAGTATCTCATTTTTATGGGGCACAGAGATTAAGAAACTTGTATTGTGTGGTGTATATTGTTTGACTTTTAGCTGTTAATTTTGGGCCACACATTTTTTACTTTTTTTAGAAACAGAACACTTTGTATGGGACGACTAAAAAAAGAAAACAAGACACATTCTATGAGACGTAATGAGTATTATAATAGCGATTCACATTGACTCGAAAAATTACGTTCGTTTTGATTTTTGAACGGCGACCATCATTTATTCGATCATCAAATGTTTGTTCCCATATCATTGTCCATCTAAGTTAGTCGATATCAACAATGCTATTTTTTGTTGGGACAAATACTGTGGTGGTGGTTAACTGCAGTTGACTCCTTTTGGAATTTTCCAATTTATGAATCATGTTTGATGTGTGTCGCATTAATGCCCATTAAAATTTGAGATATTTTTGTAGATCAAAATTGAAATATTAATTCCAAGAGAAGAAAAAACAGATCATTAATAGAATCTTGTCAATTATGATACCAATTGTATTGGCTGTAAAGTGGCTCTAAATTCGGCAATGCTCGGTAAAGTATGATGTAAAATCCAACTTGATTGATTTCATTAGAATATATGTAGGAAATATTGAGCTATCAACATTAATGAGGAATATTTGTATTTGGTGAGAATAGAGAGAAATATAGCATTTGTAAATTGTAATTGATAAATATTCAAAATTAATGCATTAACTACTGCTGTCTGTACACTTTGATTCAATCATGGCAAGCCCACTTCTTGTAGATGTTAATTAGGAAAATGTGGCCTAAATTAGTATATTAAGTATTAACTCCATTCAAAGATAAAGATTTATATTATACTCTATTCGTCCCGATAAACTTGTCTTACTTTCTATTCGGCTGTCCCGCTAAACTTATCTTCGTCCTAAAATGGAAAAGGAAGGTGGCATTTTTATAAATATGAAGTGCCCATTTCCATCTAATTAAAGTCGAGAACCCCACAATTTACTACACAACTACTCATTTCTACTCACTTTCTTAATTTCCGTGCTGGAATCTACTAAGAAAATTTTAGTGGGACGGAGGGAGTATTTAACAATAAACAAAACTAGAGATTACTTTGTTTTTCATGTAATTTTATGCTTTTACACACTAATTAATAAATAAATTAACCCTAACTGATGATAGTTAATTTTTAATAGTGAGATGGTGATGAAATGAAATTTGAGTCATTTCAATAATGGCACAATGGATTAATAAAGGTAGATAATGTAAAAAAATCAAAACATCAAATAAATTAAAAAAATTCAAAGCATAAAACGACATTTTAAAAATAAAAAGGTACTTTTCGTATATTTATTATTTAAAAAATGTATATTATTTCGATATAGAGTGAATTGTCTCGTGATCATAAAATAAACGGCAGATAGGTCCGTGTATAAAACGGCGATAGTTAGAAGAGTTCAAAATCACCACAAGTTGATAGAATTTCGAGATAGGCAGTGTGGGACTGGGAAATCAAGTCGCCGCGGGTGAAATCGAACCGGCCCCGCCGCAGTCCACGTGGCGCATCGTAGAAGGGCAGCCGCGATCGCGCCAAACACCAACCCCTTATCAAGAAAATTGAACCTTTCTCACTAAAATTCTCTGTTCTTTCCTCTTCCTTTCTCTCTCTTCTCCGACCCCGGGCTCTGCTATGTCCACCATTGCTGCCGCTGCTGCTCTCTCTCTCCCCATCTCCTTTTCTCGATCGAACAAGTTTAACACCAAAAGGGTATTTCTTCTTTCGTCTCATTTGCTTATCTTGGTTTATTTTTATTTTTGTCTTCTGCTGAGCTGAGTTGTTAGCAACTTTCTATTTTTGGATGATGGGTTGCTCCATTTTCTATTGATGGATTGATGATTGACTAGTTTAGTTTTCTATGGGATGTTGTTCTAATGGTGGTAGAGGTTTGAGATCAGTTGTGGCTTTGATCATGCTCCTCAATCTTGAAAAATTTGGGTCTATTCTGTTGTAATTGATCTATGAAGATGATAAGCATGACAAGATTTTCTTTAATTTTTGAAGTAATGGAGAGAATTTTATTTTTTAACTTTTCAAGAAAAGCATTGTGGTTTCTTCTTGAGGCAAGAAAGAGACTTTAGAGAGGGAATGGAGTTGATTATAGTTGTGTGATTAGTATATGTGGTGTTTGGCCTGAACCCATTTCAGAATTTTAGTGTAGCCCCTCTCTCTCTCCCTTTCTCTAAAGATGAGCAGGATCATATGAGTCTTTTACTTTTCCTTTTTATCAATTAGTGAGGAACTTGATTTTTCCACATTAGTTTCTTGAATGATCATACACTTATCTTTTCATGTAGTAATCTTAATCTTGGTTCAATACTTTTTACTCATGATTCTATATTGTAAAATTGGAAGTATATATGTAATGCCTAATGAATCCTCAAGTACATGCTCATCCTTCTATGCTATCTTGGATGCCAGTGTCTAAGGGGAGGCTTTGGAGTATTTGCCATCCTTGGAGAGGAAGGCGGTTTGGTTGAGAGGAAAAGCCCTTGGACTGCACTCTTTGATGTAGAAGATCCACGCCCGAAAGTCCCTCAGTACAAAGGCAAGTTCCTAGACGCGAATCAAGCTCTAGAGGTGGCTAGATATGACTTACAATACTGCGATTGGAAAGCCAGGCAAGACGTTCTCACCATCATGCTTCTCCACGAAAAGGTTAATCATCCTCTTCACTACGTTATTTGTGATTCACTATGTTTGTCATCTATGTAGCAACAGTACGCTTCCTTTACGATTAGTATCATTCTCATTATGCATCCTTTTAACTCTCCCTTTACAATGGTGATGCTATTTAATCTATTCTTCTACTATCCAATTCTTATGTGATGAAAATATAAGATGCATATAGGTTGTGGAAGTGTTAAACCCTCTTGCCCGCGAATTCAAGTCTATTGGAACTATCCGGAAGGAGCTAGCAGAGTTACAAGAGGAACTTGCACAAGCCCACAACCAGGTATAGCAAATGCTTGTTTAGTTATGCAAGAATAAGTTTACACAATTATTTTTTCTGCTGATTAAAGTTTAAAGTTCTTTATTGGTGATGATATGGGATGCAATCTTGAATGTATAGGTGCATATATCAGAGGCTAGAGTTTCCACCGCTTTGGACAAGCTAGCCTACATGGAAACTCTGATTACTGACAAAATACAAGACAGAAACACGGCGGGTTCTGTCCTTTTACTCCCTACTCCGAGTACTTCCACTCCGTCTCTTGCAGCTGCAAAGAGCAGGCAACCGAAAAGAACCATAAATGTATCCGGTCCTGTTCCGCCTTACAATAATAATCTTAAAAACTTTTGGTACCCTGTAGCCTTTTCAGCAGACCTCAAGGATGACACCATGGTTAGCCTAATTCTGTTGTGCCATTCATTCTCTTTGTCATTCATTAGCCTTTAGATTAAGAAGTTAATTTCTCCATTTTGTGATCTCAATTTCTCTATCAGGTGCCAATGGATTGCTTTGAGGAGCCTTGGGTTCTATTCCGTGGAAAGGATGGGAAACCGGGGTGTGTTAGGAATACTTGTGCTCACAGAGCTTGCCCTCTTGATTTAGGCTCCGTTAAAGAGGGTCGTATACAGTGTCCTTATCACGGTATGTTTATCAGTACATAAGCAAGCATATTTATATGATGCTGTATTGCCAATTAGAGAATAAACTGATCATCTTTGATAATGATGATCATCAGGATGGGAATACTCTACTGATGGGAAATGCGAGAAAATGCCCTCTACGAAGCTGCTCAATGTGAGGATCAAGGCGCTGCCTTGCTTTGAGCAAGAGGGAATGATTTGGATTTGGCCAGGGGATGATCCTCCAACAGCAAACCTCCCTTCTTTGTTACCTCCTTCAGGATTTCAAATACATGCTGAGGTATGGATTACCTGCAATTCGATAGTTTTTGGAACTATTTATGTTACGTTCGATGAAAGATTATCGATCTTGATTCTGATGTTATTGTCATAAACAGATTGTTATGGAACTTCCTGTTGAGCATGGTCTACTACTTGACAACCTTCTGGATCTTGCACATGCTCCTTTTACACATACTTCAACATTTGCTAAGGGATGGAGTGTTCCCAGGTTGTTATTCTGCTCATATTCACATAAAAAATCATACTCTAGCAAGAAGTACTGATAAAAATTGCCCAGAAATAAGGAAATACCATGTATTTTCATTAGATAAACCAAGTAACCTCAAATTAAGGCTCTTTTACAATGATGCCTTTGGAAGGGAACAAATGAACTTATTTTTGTTCTTTTGATTCTCAGCTTGGTGAAATTCTTGACACCTTCATCTAGTCTGCAAGGGTACTGGGATCCATATCCGATAGATATGGAATTCAAGCCGCCTTGCATGGTGCTGTCGACAATTGGGATCTCCAAGCCTGGGAAGTTAGAAGGGCAGAGTACAAGGGAGTGTGCTACACATCTCCACCAACTTCATGTCTGCTTACCTTCTTCTAAAAACAAGACGCGGTTGTTGTACAGAATGTCGCTCGACTTTGCTCCAATACTGAAACACTTCCCTTTCATGCAACACTTGTGGAAACATTTTGCTGAGAAGGTGAAGCCCTCACTGTGTCTGAACTTCACACTGCCTATTACTCTCTCTCTCCCCTCTTAAGCTCTTTCCTGTTTGTATGCAGGTCTTGAATGAGGATCTGCGGCTTGTACTTGGTCAACAAGAGCGGATGCTCAACGGTGCAAATGTTTGGAACTTGCCGGTCTCCTATGACAAGCTGGGAGTAAGGTATAGGCTGTGGAGGGACTCAGTGGAACAAGGATCCAAAGAGCTGCCTTTCAACAAGTCACCATACAACTTTCTTGACCAGTAGAGTTACTTGGCTTTCTCCTTTGCTTCTTCTTCTTCTTCTTCTTCTTCTTCTTCTTCTTTAACCATCAACAGTTGCACCAGCTCTGCAGAAGATGCACGTCGTTTTGGTTCATCACCGTCCCATTATTCTGGACTTTGCCTGCAGAATTCAACAAGAATTGATCAGAATTCAGTACAGCCTTAGTGAGAATATGATAAATCATACCTGCGTGTTTAGTAGATTTCTCCTTGTACAGTTCCTCCCCTGCCCCTCCTGATTGTTTTGGTTCACCCAGTGATGGAAAATCCACTAGGGTCTCTGAGGTTTTCATCTTTACCCTGTAACAGCAAATACCTGATGTTTCTATTTATATGCTGGAGTTATGTTTACTATAGTGAAAAAAGTTTAAATCCAATGTGTTCCACCTTCCAAGAGACTACAAATGCAATATGAAGAAAGAAATCACTCTTTTCTATGTTTCTGCATTACAATAGTCACACTGTTATACTCACCAACTATGCATCTGCACTCTTTACCTTATTAAGAGTAGTAATACAAGAGGTTATCAATTACAATACAGGGGATATACGATGTACAATCATTCATGTAGGTTTCCAGACTGCAAGTAGCTCTTGTAACATCTCTGCAACTAGCTCTCTGTCTGCATGCCTGATGAAATCATTCATTTCCTCTCTTACGTCGTAAATCTTGCCAAAATCGAGCAAGTACATCAAGCATCCCTTCTTCAACTTCTCAAGTTGGTAGAGCCAAGCTTCTTGTAGTCTCTCAAGCACATTTCCTGAGTTGATATCTTCTAGCAGACTTTCCTCACATGCATCCTTCAAGTCTATAATGTCGTACTTGTTCGCTGCACCCAACAAAGGCAGCCGGTGCTTCCAGAAGTCTTCTTGGCTTATCGTTCCGTACAAGTAACTCAGAAGGGCCATGCAAGACTCGGATGTCATGTCTTCTATGTCGATTGTTGAAGACTCTTTCTCCTTGAGATCATGCTGGAACATGCTGCGGAAGACGGGAGAGCTAGCAGAGAGAATGGCTCTGTGAGCTTGTAGAGATGCATCCGATGCGTTGATGGTGACATCAGCATGAATCGCCTCATCTAGCATAAGGGAGAGACATCTAAGGGTGCTTTGAGTAGCTCGACTTAGCATCAGGCCGTCGCTGGGCCATATTGAATTGCCTTCTCCACCCTGAAGAGTTCAGCAATGACACTAAATGAAGCTTTGACTACGATGCATCTTAACACAAACTAATCAACTAACATGCTTAATTTCATCCGAAATTAGTATCTCTACTTTACAGCAAGAATCCCGAGTCTATATCTATATGCTTTAAGTCTATTACTAATAAAATATATGATGGAATTCTCACATTTAGAGGGAAAATCTTAAGGTCCAAAAACTCAACATCAATGGTGAAGCGTCCGGGGAAGTTAATATCAATAGGACAAGCAAAGTCATCACTTGAACGAAGAAGCCTCTCATGTACTGCAGCATAGAGTAACGAACATCAATCAAAAAATTAGAACACTATCCATGCAAATATGTAGAAATGCAAACTATACAAGATAACAATTTTCAAACTTCCAAACCATATTGCAGATGATTTGCGGTGCATTGAGCATGAAGCGTGGATAAAATGCAAGACACTCATTCAATATCCACACTGATTATCATTAAGCCTTTCAAATGAAGAATTAGAAGAGTTCATAAGAATGCCTTCAAGATTGTACACCTGAATCACATGAACAACTCATGCATTTGCATTTTGCTAGACCAAACCTTGATTAAAGAGTTCTGTGAGTCTAGGATCAAATTCTGTTCCTTAAAACTAGAAGAATGCCTTCAAGATTGTATAATGATACAAAAAGTCAAAACCCTAAAACGAGAAACGCAAGTTAATGCTTGTGTTCGTAATCGTTTAGTGCTTCGAAACCATGGATAACTGAAGCAAGTCCAAACCTTTAACCACTTATTATTAAACATATAGCATAATCACTTCCTCAAAATCAATTATTTTCCATGATTCTATTCCTTTCTAAAAGCTTATTCCCAGCAATACATTTGTTCACCAAATCACATCTTTTTCTATTGAGCTTAACTCGGAGAGAGCTCAAGCTAAACAACAAACTATTTACCTGGTCGATCTAAACAAGAACAGAGTGAAACATGATAAACTAATGAATTGATCAGAAAAACTCAACGACATACAAAAAAAATCAACAAAATAAAATAAGAAATGTATACTCACTGGGAGAAACGTAGGGCCTGCGATTGGAGTCGGAGGTGGTCACACGAATGACGAACCGGGCGAGCGGCGGTTGCTCCTTGGAAACCCGAGACGGTTCGGGGAAAAGCCTGATGCACACGGACCGGTTCTTCTCGACCAATAAAAGCCTACAAAAAAACGACCGAGAATGGCAGAAATCATGAAACCTCATCATGTATAGGGTTTATACGCATAGATTTACGTAGGAGGAGTAGCTGAGTGATACCAGTTCCAAATGCCGATTTTGAACGGGTCGGATCTTTTGTAGGGAGTAGTCGGTCCAAAACTCTCGATCTTCCACTGCGCTAGCCTTGCTATCGTCTCCACCTTCGCGTCCGCCATTTTTTTAGAGAGAGAGAGATGAGGCAGCATTAGCTTAGAGGGAGTGGAAACTAGAAGTCCACTGTTTGGTGTTTAAGGAAGAAAAGGGCTTTTTGGTCATTTCACAAAGCTAAATTAAAGGCTTTTTAGCAATTAAGTTAGGAAAGTTGAAAAGCGAAAACCAGTAAGAAAAAAGGTCTACTTTCTGAAGAGAGAGTAAAGTGATGGACATAACTCACACGTATGTGCCGCCGAGCAAGAGGGGGTTCGGGCTCGCCGCCCATCTCTGCATCGCCGCTTTTTCGCACGCGCAGACACAATCTCTCTCCGTCGTTCCTACTTGCTCTTATGTTTCCGTAAGCTTCTTCTTACCTTCGGTTTTCTCCCCCTAATTTTCTTTTCCGGCGTTTCAAAATACATCGAGATTATCGATCGCCGCCGCTCCCGCTCTCAATTCATTATGTATTGTTCTACATCTTGTTGCGAATTTATGGGCAGAGACAGAACTTTGAGTTGGAGCGGCCAATTTGAATCATATCCGATTAGAACTCTTGATTTTCTGAATTTTGTGTGTCGGATTCTTACAATTACTGTTTGAATTGGCAGGATACATTTCTTCCTCGAAACCCTAAGTGGGACTCCTTAGTACACAAGGAAGATCTCAACTCCAGCTTGTGATTTTCACTGATTTTTTTGAATAATGCTGGCCGTATCTGGTAATAATGTGAGTAGATTCTTGTCTTGTTAGGGAAAATGTGATATTTTTTAGGATTGTTTCTATTTTCTATAACTTTTACACATTTATGCTATTATCTTGAAATGTTATTAGACTCGTAAATATCAAGAAGTATATGTTATTAATTTAAATTGATCGTACCGAAAATTGAACACCGGATCTATTCTATATCAACTATTTACGCAGAAGTTGGAAAATTATATTATGTGTTGTCATTAGAAGGATTAAAATATGATAATTGTTCACATTAGATAATACACAACCAAAACCGAACACAAATAACATTACATAACCAAAATCGAATTTTTTTCACATGAAATATATCTACAATTCTACAATATTATTTCATAAGTCAATATACAGGCATCTTGATTGCCATTTCGTACATTTATCATACCATCACAACCCAAAACGTTATTCATACATTTATCATACCATCACAACCCAAAACGTCGACGTACATACCATGAAGTAGTAGTACTCTTCTTGCAAAACCTATCTTGTCTATTTACAGAGTATATTAATTTAAGCTTCACCTCCCATCAACCTGGTACAAAATAATCCATCTTGTCCACAGACAAGTTCAACACAGATGTTTCAACCTGTACCAAACCACAAAAAATACCACCACCATCAAATAGATACATAGAACAACTATCGATTTGTACGAAGTGGGACGAGGGAAACGCGGTGTTTTGAGTACTTACTTCGTCGAATGGGACAAAGACAAAAGGCGTAAGACCCCTCTTGTGTGAAACTGCAGGGACATCAGGGTTGTGGGTTTCATCCTCCTGCCACCCTTTGACGACTCCCAGAATGTCTTCATCTGGGCCGCTAGCCTCAGCATCATTGACGCCACTTGTGACAAGTGAGATCAGATCCATTCTGTTGTTTGCGCCTTCTACCGTCCCCCTTAACCTATTCCCAATGCCATCATAGGTTCGGTTAAGTTTCTAATCGGCTATTATCTACTACACTTGCAGAAACTTCCTTGGTTGATGAAACAATAACTGTTCTCATAGATAGATTGGACTTAATATTGATCGGCATTGATGAGACATCAAAGAGTGATTAAGAGAATTCTAGAGTAACTTAGGAGATACCTCAAGCGGGTTCTTAGAACAGTTGGGCGCATGCCGGGATACAAGATAGCAGTTTCAACCTGCAATTGGAACAACTGTCAGATATATCTAGTAGTCTAGTACCAAGAACCTTGAAAACGTACAGAAATAATCAAAGACGGACCGGAATGCATGAAATTCCGTCTTGGGGTAGCACACATATAGAACAAGAAATGTGGTAACAGAAGTAGAATCTGACCTTATCTTCAGAAAGAGTGTATTGTCCACTAAAAACGCAATCGGATTTTGAGGACCGGATATTCATGTATTTTGCTACATCTTTTACTTTTTGTGATGAATTCTGTTGACAAAGACAGAGAAAACAATGGTGATCAGACTATCCAATGAAGTATTTTTGAAATTGTTATACTTGGGAAAAAGGACTCCAAGATTATGACCTTATATAGGAACCTTCCAGATTGATAAAACCGCATGTAACGGAAATAGCAAACCTGAAAAATGCAGATACAATAAACAATTATATAAATTACAAGAAATGAAACATGGGGATAACTGTAACTCTTAAGTTTAGTTAACTTTACAGACTATATTAGGAGCAGTCTAGGACTGGACCACTTCTATCGAGTCAGGTTTTCTTTCTGACCGGTAACAAAGGCAAAACTAAAAGCAGCAACACCACATCAAGGAACATCATATAAGATAAACTCTAGGTATTGACAAGATTTCGAATTTTATTCCTCCTAAAATGATGAGCATTCTACATTTCTACTGAACTGTCATTGGAATGAGAAACAATAGTAGGATTTTACTTTGGATTTAGCTACAGATATATATGCCGGTGTTTTTTGACATTATCATTTTATCTCGTAAACTAATATTTTCATTAAAATCTTCAGGTATTATTAGTCTTCTGCGAAACAGAAAAATAATTTCAGGAGGAACTAATACAATTGGAAATAGAAAAAAACCATACAATATGCACAGGATTGGTGGTCCTCCACTCTGCAAGCCCAACACGGATGTAGGTATTCCGACTGACATAAAGGCCTGGAAATCCAAATCAAAACTTTTGAGTATTAAGACTTATACAAGTAGTATGAACATGTTTTACAAGATTTATAGCATTGGCATTGTTATAACACTAAGGAAAACTCTATACGTGCTAGAAGCAATTACTATAAAGACAAAAGGTGCAAGCAAAACCACACCATCTAGATACTTTTGCTGCTTAAAACACATTGAAATATTTGATAAGTTCTTATGCTCAGATTAGATTATGATCCTCCTAGTGATGCAGTGAAAGTGCCTGGTCTTTTCCACGGCTGGACTGCTTCCGGAGCCTAAAAAGTTCTTATAGGTGGTTTAGGCTTAGTACACCCCTAAGATTTGGAAGCAGCACCGACTATTTTTTTTATTGTGCCCCACATGGCAGGAGCAGGATGTTGTTAGGGATTGTTTAGTATTGAAAATATAGGTGTCTTAGTGTCTACCATTCCCAGCACAATTATTTTAATGTTTTTCTCAGTCTTATGAAGCCTAATTGCACAAAGGGATACTATGATGCAAAAAACTAGAGCATAAAAGTACAAACATAAAACTTTACCATCAGTCCGAAGTCTTGGTCTTAAAAGCCACATTTTCTTCCATGAGCCATGATACATCGATTGAAGAAGCTTATAATTTTCCACAATCCCATTCAGCTGCAGCAGGGGAGGACAAAACCTCAGAATTGAAAAAAGCACATCAAAAAAAAGAAAAAGAAAAAAAGATAACTAGTCACTCAATAGTTAACCTGCCAAGCCCTTAAGCATGCATTTCGCCAAAACACAGGGTTACGAATAGTATATCTCCATTTTCGACAGACACAAGCTGCCCTCCCCAGGGTATAAGGACTCATTTTTGCAAATATCTGCAGAGAGAGTAAACTACAATCACAATGTTTTCATTTAAGCTAACAAGAAATAAGAGTAAGAGACCACTAGAAAATACGATTTTCTTAATAGTAAAGAATCTCATATAAGCTACAAAAACCATACGATAACATCAAGAATCATCATCACTTAACAAATAACGGTCTACTTCATAGCAGAGTCGTACCTCGAAAAGCAACTCATCAGGCAAGATGCGGTGCAGAAGTGCTGTATCAACAAACGGTTTCCTACTCAAGCTACCGAAAGGAGCAACAGGTCTGACATTAACTCCATAAAGATCTAGCAGAGAAAAGCAAATTGCTTCAGTTGAACAACTAAACAACAACCAGTAATCACTAATCATGCAAAACAACACTTCAGAAAGAAATTTTCGACGATAAATTATTTACCGAGCCACGGCCTTTGTGTAACCAAGAATTGAGCAGCTTTATAACGCAAAGCTGACTCGAGCTCTGCTGCAAGTTTAACCGCGTAGTCTGCCAACAACAAACTAACTCAGAATCACACCTTCATACACAATTGAACAAAACTAAAAACTAGAAGAACTAAAAATGTACCAAATTTACTATAACCGACATGACGTTTCCCAAATCCGAAATATAATGAGAAATGCGAAAACGAATTACATCATAGCACTGAGGGTAAAATCAGACCACGATAACATAGAATAACCCCTTAATTTACACAGGAGGATATCAAACATTGAGAAATCCAAATTACAGTGATTAAACCAATTGCAAAATCGAAAGAAATGACATGTAGGATTATGTAAATTCGAGAAATTTCTTTCCGCAAGGAATGAGATTTAACTCCGTTTACCAGAAGTCATCGAACAAAGCTCGTAGCCTATTTTCTCTCCCGCTGTTGTATGAAAGAACCAGGAATTCGTGTTTCCCTTCGTTGCAGGAAATGAGAGAGAGAGAGAGAGAGAGTTTATTGGTTATGAATAAATTGTCTTAATCCATTGAGCGGCTGAACCGACCCGACCCGACCCGAGACACGAAACCAACTCTACTGTTAAATATCCCAATAAGAAGGATTAATGTTTAATTACCATTGGCATTAAATTGAATTAGTGTTACTGTATTAAAAATACTATTTTTAGACATTTTTAAATTAGTAATTTGAATGAAAGAATAAAATATATTGCTTTGTTAATAATATATTCGTAATTTAATAGAATAAAATAAAATAAAGTTTGAAGATAAAAACTTAAAAGGGGGATTAATTTCCTTTAATTATTTATGTCAATTAATTAATTATATTCTAAACGTGTTACTTTTAATCAATCGCTAATTCCACTCCGGTTACCTTCGCTGCAATTCCTTCAGTTTCTCCTATAGTCGTGCTGACTGCTGATAGCCACGGCTTTTCACAAAATAATCACAGTAGAGAGCCACTCAGGATTTTTATCCAGTAACTGCCATTGGATCCCCTCTTTGTTGCAATCGACTTCAGTGTTAACTGTCGCTATCAATCCCACTGCCGCATCGGATTCTCCGCCGTCTACTGCCACTTTCCGCCGCCGCGGCTGCTTCTCATGGAGACTTCCGATGTATATTCTTCGAATTCTCAGTTTTCAGCCTCCTCTGCAGGTTCGAGGCGAGATGTTAATTACAGGTGAGTGATGGCATATTTTCATTTGTTTTGGATTTGATTGAATGTGAATATCGGAAATAGTATCAAGAGAGTGTTATCTGCTTACATTATGACACTGGTTATGAGCAATTTATTCTTAAAACGCCTCATATGAAAATGCCGCTGAAACTTTTTTTTGTTTGGGTGCATAATATGTTCAAACCTAAACCGGTGATCTTACTAAGCTTGAATATTTAGTTGAAAAAAATATCACTTTTATTGAATTGCCGATCGAGAAGAAATGATCGGATTGATGACAGTACTATTATAGTGCAAATTCTGGATGATGAGACCAATGAGTTCAAGTACTTTCGAGTGATAAGAAGTGTTTGTTCTTAGTTTGGGGTCAATTTTTGCTAAAGCTCAAGTTAATCCTCTTAGCGTTGCTGTTGCGGCATGGACATGGTGGACCATGGCCAATTCAGTACCACAATATCAACTTACCGATGTTTTGTTTTAGAGGTTATCTTATAATTTGGGGATGTAAAGCTGGGTTTGACATGTGGTTCTTAAGCAACACCATTTAACTGGTGTTTCGTATTGTACAAAAGTGTTATATTTCTTTGCAAAATCTTGTGAGTGCTTAAAAATAATTAGCCTATGTGAGTTTAATGTCACATACTCTTTCAAAAAGTGGCTCCCTCTCAAGATTGACATGCCTAAGTCCAGTAAAGTTAGAGATGCTAAGTGCATTCATAAGGCTGTATGAAAGCATTTTAGTCTATCACTAACTTGGATGAAAAAGTTTTTATTTAGTCTGTGATTGTCTGTGTGTTTGGGGAGGGAGTGGAGACGATCAAGTTAAGCGAGTGATGCATAAAGTGTAAGGTTTTGTTATGCCATCTGGGCGAAGAGCCATGGTGTTTTCTTTTCTTGGGGCC
The DNA here is from genome assembly GCA_028984105.1 of Lavandula angustifolia. Classification (NCBI taxonomy): domain Eukaryota; kingdom Viridiplantae; phylum Streptophyta; class Magnoliopsida; order Lamiales; family Lamiaceae; genus Lavandula; species Lavandula angustifolia. The sequence continues at coordinate 29,725 of JAPVEC010000094.1, read as the reverse complement.
ACAGTCCAAATGCCCAATGCCTAGTATTAGTGTAGATGAAGTGCTTGAAAATCGTTTAGCTTGATTTTACGAGTTTTAAAGAGAAGAAGTATATGAAAGTGTGAGAACTCTAAATGTGTATCTTAACATGGATCTATACTGTTTGATGTTTCATAATATCCTAAAAATCTGAAAACATGAGTCTGTATCTTCATAACCATCTTGTAACTGTGGATACTTTATAGATTAGTATTCGTGCACTGGTTTCCTTTGTCGATTGGAGTGGAGACGATCAAGTTAAGCGAGTGATGCATAAAGTGTAAGGTTTTGCTATGCCATCTGGGCGAAGAGCCATGGTGTTTTCTTTTCTTGGGGCCACAGCCCAAATGTCCAATGCCTAGTATTAGTGTAGATTGAAGTGCTTGAAAATCGTTTAGCTTGATTTTACGAGTTTTAAAGAGAAGAGTATATGAAAGTGTGAGAACTCTAAATGTGTATCTTAACATGGATCTATACTGTTTGATGTTTCATAATATCCTAAAAATCTGAAAACATGAGTCTGTATCTTCATAACCATCTTGTAACTGTGGATACTTTATAGATTAGTATTCGTGCACTGGTTTCCTTTGTCGATTGGTCTGAATTGCTAATTATTATTGTTTCCTTCCTGCAGTTGTGGTTCATGTGGTTATGATTTAAATCTGAATTCGTCCAGTCGGAATACATCTACCATTGGATCCAAATATGGTAAATCTATGAAGAAAGGGATCATATCATTTTTCTCCATTGACGAGAGCCGGTTCAATCAAGTTGAAGAGTTCAGTTGCATTCCTTACTTCATCTCCAAGCACTCTTGGGGTTTTTTCCGTCGGAGAACAAAACTCCTATGCAGAAAATGCGGGAACCTCGTCGGAGTTGCTTCTGACCTGAATAATACTTCCTCCTTCCATCTTATAACCGATGGGTCAGAATCACCCTCTAGTAGTGAAACCTCCAGTAAAAAAAGAAAGTACGACATCAGGATTCGTTCCTTGCAACCTACTACAGCTGGTTTTGGCACTCCTCTCGCCCTATGATGCTCACGGATTGATGCATTCCTACTACGTATGTACGTTTGCTGCAAATTATTGATCGAACCAAATGCTTTACACGGTGGAGAAGTCATGCATGAAGCCTCCACAATCCTTGGAAGATAATATTTTATTCAGCATTATAAGCAGAGGTATGATTGTTGTATAGAATCTCTCTTTTGATCTTTTCCATTTCTTCTCTTTGCTTTCCTGCTTAATCATTGTTAGTGAATTCATTTCTGCTGGAGTGAATGAATTATTCGATGCCTACGTGTACAAAACTACGAACCTGCATCAGATTAGCAGAGGTGGGAACTATATGTTGGTTGTTGCCATGCAGTAATTTGTTGATTGGTTGCTGTGATTGGATTTCTTGTGAACTTTCTATTGCTTCTTTGCTACTTCTCTTTCAGTTTCTCTGAGGTGATTTGAATTCTATGTAAATACAAACTGATTGTTACATACATGACATCAAATTGTTTGTCTGAAATGACTTTCGTACTGAAATTAACCAAACAAGAGATAAGTTAGCAGCTATTTCTGACTTTAAGAGAAAGATGGCTAAATTGTGCAGCATGTCGACTGCTTTATAAGAGATGAAAAGTAGATGGTGGGGCAATAGATGATTCCAATCTTGTTTCCCAGCCAATCAAGAGAGAGAGAGAGAAACACATATATCAAGAGAGAGGAGAGGAGTAACATATATATATATATATATAGGAAATGGATCAAAAGATATCCTAGATTCAAAAGAGATACGAGAACCGATTTCGTCCGCCCATTTCGTTGATCTATGGCCATCATTTTTCATTAGGTAGCATTTAAAAATAAATCAAAAAAGAAGAAAATCACTCTCATTAAGGGTATTTTTGTAAACTTTTCTTCTTTTAATTCAACTTCATATTTTCTCTCTTCATCAATTTCGTTGTCATGTTTGACTTTTACACTTTTATGCTCATGATGTTATGTGTTTATGCTCATCTTGTGAACTTTTCATGCATGTCCGAATCGGAATGACAGAGTCGTTACAATCAAATGTTTCTTTTGACCCCGATTGTTTCTTTTCTTAGAATGAATCTGATGTGTACGCATAGAGATTTATTTTGGATGGGCGTTCATTGTTCTTGGGCAATTTTGCTCATTTCGTTTGTTTTATTCGATTTTGTGTTTTCCTATTTTCTGATTATCTGTTTATGTATATAATATTCTAGGTGAATTTATGCAGATTTTTATAACGTTTCATGCATGACAGAACACGAATGGCCGAGTCGTTAGATGAATATAGTTCTTTTCATTATGTTGATTCTATTTTCGTCCCTGAATGCCCACATAAATCGAAACTATTAAGTTGGATGGAAGTCTCCAAGGCTTTCCATCACCTTTGAATATCTCCTGCAAAAGAAAATTGAGATTCAATCATGACAATTTACAGTTTCATGCAAATCGCCACTCTTTTTCATGCATACTTACTCACAATTTCATGCATATCATCGAACAGATTTATGCATATTACTTCGAACTCAATATGAAACGCAGTATGTCACATGCTTCACAATGCACTCATTTTCATGCATATATAACCTCTCATCCATGCATACCATTATACAAATCCATGCTTATTACTTCGAACACAATATGAAATATTGAAATGCAGCGTCACATGCTTCACAATGTACTCATTCTCATGCATGTATAACATCTCATCCATGCATACCATTCTACAAATTCATGCATATTACTTCGAATACAATATGAAATGTAGTTCGTCATATGCTTCACAATGCATTCATTTTCATTCATACGACTCAACAAATTCATGCATGTTACTTCGAACTCCAAAAAGAAACGTAGTCCTTAAAATCACAATGCATTCATTTTCATGCATATATAACGTCTAATTCATGCATACCATTCTACAAATTCATGCATATTACTTCGAACCCCAAAATGAAACACAGTTCGTCACATACTCACAATGCATTCATTTTTTCATGCATATATAACATCTAAATTATGCATACCATTTTACAAATTTATGCATATTACTGCTACATATGCATATTTTTCCAAAAAGGGCAAGAATCACGAAATGACATTCCAAACAGAGCAATAATTGCGGAACTCAATGTATATCTCTAGAAACAGATGGAAAAACACATCAAGATTAACAAGAATTGAAAACAAATCACAGATCTAGGGATAAAACCCATAGATCTAAGGTTAAAAATCGCAGATCTATGTTTAAAAACCAGAAATCGTACTCAAAATCAAAAAAAAAAAAAAAAAAACCAGTAATCGTACTCAAAACCAGAATAAAACCCTAAATCTCATACCAATTCACCAGAATTTCTGCACAAAACCCTTACTCTCCCAAATGTTGTTTCGAACGAATGAACAACAAAATCTCAATACCGAAACCATAAACGAAGGAGTGTTGCAGAAAACTCCCCCAAAATTGCGTGAGTTTTCATAACCGAAACTCGCACGCAGAAAAATCCCCCAAAATTGCGATGGGCAAACGAGAAGAACAATAAAATCACCAAACCTACCTCTTAATTGATTAATTGTGCTCGAGCTTTCATCAATTTCTGCAATGGAAGTCGAAACCTTGATCTAGTTCTCGTCGAAATCGGCTCCTAGTCGAAGAAAGAGAAAGTGAATTGTGTAAACTGAAATGTGTAATCTTCATTCCTGTATTTTAAAATTGAAACAAATCTCATTTCCAAAAATGCCCTTTATCCCACTTTAAAAAAAAAAAAGATTAATTAGTGTAATCTTGGCCATTCGATTATGATGCATCTACGGTTACGATTGGTTCTCGTATCTCTTTTAAAGGTTGGATCTCTCTAGAACCATATCTTGTATTAAATCCTTGGTATTAAATCCACACATATGGATAGCATGCATGAAAGTGGGACAAAACAATGTGCATCATAAAAGTTGTGTTGACTTGATGTAGCAAAAGGATCTCTCTTTAAGTAAAGATTGAAATTGAAAGCAAAATAAAGGTGCTGCCCTTTATTATGCTACCCACATTTTCCATATTACATGGTAGATGAGATATGTATAGGAAGGGACCCTCTTCACCAACTCTCCCTCATCTCATCACCTTTTCTTTTCTCTCTGAAACTCTTTGCACTAAATGCAATCCATCTCTACACATCTTGATGCAGAGATGTGGTCGTGTACTTGCATTATCTTGATGTTTGTCTATAAGAAGAAAAGTTAGGACGAGTATCGAAGAACGTGCCCGCCCTATTCTAACACACTTAACTTAGGACAATGTGGAATGCATAAACAGAAGTAGAAACTTCCAACAAGTAGAGTCATCTAAATCAAGGTGTCTTGCATTTGGTCAGAAAAGAACACCTTAGTTAATGTCCAAGAATTTGTGGTCCTTTAAGGAATGTGGGTAGAGCCAAGAAATGGGACTACATTTCCCACCAATCTTGCTTAAGATATAAGTAATCAAGCCAGCCAACTGATAGTCCTTTGCACATGTACCCCATTTTGGGATTGTGGGGTTAGCTTCAAACTATATTAAGACAGCCAAAAAGTCCATAATTTTCTTGTTAGGACAACATGTTTGATCATCAAGAAAATATGAATTCACCTTTTCTTGAAGATTAGGAGAGGTCATGATCATTTGTAGCCCTCTTGATTCCTTGATCATTGGAGCACCTAAATCATGAAAATCTGTGACTTTTTATGTGTTTCAATAGTGTATTTGTGTTTCATACAAGACCGTAAAGTCGATACATAAACTACTTATCGCGCTATCGTTCTAGTAAATAATGAAACTTTGGGACATCTCAATCTTATATGGTATGATATGATGAATTCTTGCACACAAGTATGGTAATGAAAGAGAGAAAAAGAGTGTCTTTTTCTTGCAAGAAAACACTTTTATACTTTAGTCCTCTTTGTGAGAATCCTCATCCACCCATATTTGACCTTTGCTCCTTCAAGCTTTGTGCTCACTTGGCATACATTGCCTTTGTTGGGCCTCTTCCTTTTGATGAGGTGGAAGAAGTGGCCAATCTGCCTCCGCCACCTCATCATCCTACGTAACTTCGGGTGCTCGATCACACTCTTGATCTTCTTGTTCTTGTCTGAACTTTCATGGCAAGACACTTCACATTGCTGATCATGTGAAGCTTTGGAGATCTTCCCCTTTTCCCATGAGGCCACACCATTTTCTTCAAACTTGATTGATATGAAAGGCTCTGTATGAGACATTTATTCCAAGTTAAAACAATACATCTTTATATAAAAAGCGCGCAAAAATACCGACGGATTTAGTGACAGAAGCTATAACCTTCTTGGCTGGCTGATGAAGTGGAGTCAAGAACCTCGGACTTGTGTTTAGTGTTGGAAAGATTGAGTAGATTGGCAAGAGCAATAATCTTAGTAGGTAGAGCCATTTTTGGTTTGGAAGTGTAATTTGTGTGTGTTTCTTGTTTTGAGGCCAGAAGTAGGAGGAGCCTCTCATTCAAGCACAAGGAACATACTCCAACAACCACTTCTCTTGAATGAAAGTAGCATCTCTTCCCATCTCTCCCCTCATTCATTCTCTCTCTCTCTCTCTCTCTCTCTCTCTCAAACTAACTAGAAGTAACTGAAATGGATGGATAAGAAATTGTAGAGTTTGTTTGGGAGGGCTAAGAGAAGCTAACTAATGAAGAGGAAAATGAAATGGGAGCAAAAGAAAACATATATATATAGCATCATAGTATAATCTCTCTCTCTCTCTCTCTTCTCTCTCTCTCTCTCTCTGTTAAAAAGGCTGCAAGGTTAGTTTGAAGGAGGGAGTAAATTGGGGATTGGAGGGGACTGATTAGTCGGTCCTATCAATTTATAGCGATGGGCACTATGTAGATACTCATCCTTTTCAAAATACTTGGACTTGTCCCATCTAAAATATTTAGATATTTGTAAAAATAATATCCAATATATATAATAATAAATATATTTATACAATAGATAGATTAATATAATATTTGTTATATAATACTCACGACGTTATACAATATTTATATAATATTTAAAATGGCTACATTTCTTGAAAATTCAATTCCCTTCATAACCAAACAAATTCAAAAAATAAGATTTCATTCATTTCCTTTCCTCTTCTATTTCTAGATTCATTTCCGGCTCAAGAACCTTTTTGTATCTGCAAATTTCGATTTATCCACATAGAATTGAAAACCCCAAGTAGAGCTGTAAAAAAAAAAAAAAGAAACCGGCGGTTCTTGTGCGCTTCCGAACCAGAACTAACTACCCAGGTTCCACGGTGCAGTTTCAGTCCCAAGTTTTTGAAATTGTGGAACCGACGGTACCAAAATTTAAAATTTTGAAAATAAACGGCTTAGACCGTGTCATGGGAACCGACGGTTCCTATTCGAACCATAACCGTGGGTATATGGTTCACGGTTCGGTTTCTATTTCCACCCTATCCGGGAATTGGAAGTGGAACTAACTACCAAGGTTCATCGGTTCGTCCTAAACCCTAAACCCTTCCGAACCAAAACCGGCTACCAAGGTTCCACGATGCGGTTTCAATCTCAAGTTTATGGAACCCTGGAACTGGCGGCTCCAAAATTCGAAAATTTGAAAATAAAGGGCTTAGATCGCGTCACGGGAACCAGCGGTTCTCTGTTCGAACCATAACCATGGGTATATGGTTCACGGTTCAGTTCCGTTTCCACCCATTTGGGAATTGGAACCGGCCAGATCTACCACCAAGCAAACACACCACCCATGTACACAGAGAAGGCAACACAAGATTTTGGAGGTATGAGAGAGAAGAACAGAGAATATGCAGTGTTGAAATACATAAAAGTAAAAGTCTCTCTTTGGAAAGGGAGCAAAGAAGAAAGGAAACATAATTGCAAGATTTCTTTGAACTCTACAAAAAGGATCTCTCTGAAGAAGTAGTATCATGAAAAATATAGCTTGGAGAGGTCATCAGAGAAGGCTTTCCTAATCACCTCTCTCTTGAGCTTCAGAGCAGCCGTGACGAGGCCGGATTCCGGCGTCCAAGGTTCGGACAGCAGTTTGATCTTTGCAGGAACCTCAAACTTCTCCAATCTTGCTGCTTTTGCCTCCTGCAAATCAACCATCACAATTATACACATTCCATCTCATTTAATCGTCCAACGCAACGAGCTTTTTCTGCGTTTCAAGTGCGTAAATCGTAGTACCTTGAGTAATGAATTGGAGACTTCCTTGAGAGTCTCTGCCTTTTGGCACAAGTCTGCAAAGTCAGAATATTGAACCCCTTGCTTTGAAGCCCAAGCTTCTAGAGTGTGTTGAGAAGCCACCACTAAAGCGACACAGTAGTTGTGAAAAGAATTAGCATGCATCATGATGTTGTCGACGTAGGGGCTAACTATTAGAGCAGACTCAACCTGCATAGGGAAACTGCTATTTGTATGGTTCCACAATGAATATTTAAAAGATGCTGAGGGTTCTATTGTTTGTACCTTTCCAAGGGAAACATACTCTCCATGCTGAAGTTTCACTATGTCCTTCTTACGATCAATTATCTCGAGGCAGCCATCGGAATGGAATTGCCCAATGTCACCAGTGTAGAACCATCTCACTCCCCTCTCATCCAACTTTAGGCACCAGATAAAAAAGAAAACCATAATGTGAATGAGATGCTTTAATTGACAGATGCAGGGATAAACCAGAGTAAATTACCTTGTAAACTTCACTTGTTTTTTCATCATTCTTGAAGTATCCAACAGTGACATTAGGTCCACCGATGACAATTTCACCACGTGGCTTGGGAGAATCGGTTATTAAATATCCGCCTTCAGGCCAATCAACCAACTGCAGTTGTTTTTTTAGAATGTGACTAAAGATGGCCAGTGTGAAAATAGAAAGGATAGCGAAGAAATTGAGATGAGATTAACTTCATAGTAAATGCAATTTCCAAAGCATCACCTAATCAGCAATTTTTGGTAATCTAAAACCAGGAATTAATATCTATAAGCAATGCGGTTTTGATATTTCTCAGTCTTATGTACAGGGATGAGAGTCTCTTTTCATAATGGTAGAATTGAGGTGAATTAAGACTTGCATGTGGTTACCTTAACGACTGAGCAAGGCAGCGGACCACCGACACGACCAACTGAACTATCGTCATATTCACTAAAAGTGCCACCCGCACAGGTCTCAGTAAGACCATACCCTTGACCAATTGGAGCACTGAAAATAAATAAACAAGTGAAAGTTAGTGAGTCCTACATGGGAAGAAGGAAGAGAAAACTCACTGTCAGAAGTTCAAAACGACAGATTAAAAATATTAAAATAGTAGTCAATTTCTGAAAGCATAAGAACGAGTTGTTTTCAACATTTCACCCAACTAAGTTATGGGTGGTTTGATTATACTCTCAAAATACAGAAGCTAATTGTGAAGGTGATATTCGATGTTAGGTTATAATCAAAACAACTTGCTATAATAATATTATCATCTAAACAGTATTACTATGGCAGTAACAAATAACATTCCAAGTTCTTTTTGCGCTATCATTTCATGGAAAAGCTACACATTAGTTTAGAGCAATACTAACCCAAGACATATATTAATAAATCTTTGAGTGTCAGCAGAAAGAGGAGCTCCTCCAGATAATATGAAGCGAATACGACCACCCAAAATAGCTCGAACTTTTCTGAAAACCAGAAGCTCCCATAGAAACCTCTCCAATCCCCAAGCCCCAAACCAACTACCATTTATTGCAGCCAGTCTTCGAGAATAGGCCAAATCGAATAGTTTCTTAGGGAGTCCACCAGTAGCATCTATCTGAAGTTTTACCAATGTAGTTCAAATGCATCAGAATTTACCTCAAAATCTCATGAGAAACAAGAAAGAAAGAAGTGATAGCCAGCTTGTATGAAATATTTCACACCTTTCTGCGGACACCATCTCTAACACGATCAAGAATGGCAGGTACAGCTGCCATTAGTGTTGGCATTAATACTGTTGCATCCCCTTTGGTACCCCTTTTTATCTTGTTTGAAGTATCTGTGAGAGTTAAAGGAGATCCATATCCTATAGAACCTCCAATGGCTGGTATAATACTCTGCAATAGAAATGGTACGAGGCAAAATATTTTCAACAAGCAACAGACTACAAATTATGAGATAAGACTGCAAGATGAGAAATTTGACTTCGAGAGTCAGTATAGTGTTTCACAGGCCATACCTCAGCTGCTAGTTCAAGTACGTGAGCCAGGGGCAGGTACGCTAAATAAACATCCTCGGGCCCTAATCCAGGAACAATACTCATCACAGCAGATGTTGTAGCTAAAATGTTACCATGTGTCATCATCACACCCTATTATGAGTTGAAACTTATAAAATGTCAGTTTAATAAGCTCAGACCTATACTAGATTGTATGAGCACGTATAAGGTTTAGTTGCACTGAACCCACAATGATAAAATGGAAACATGATTTTAACAAAGACTGAATCTGACTTTTTGTATCTTAGAAGAACTACAAGAAGTTGGATATGTACCTTAAAACACCAGAAAGATATTAAAATTTCAAACCGCAGTTATAAAAAATAAACATTGATAATCGATTTCATATCCACATCCACATTGCATATTTAGAAACACGAGAAGCATTCAGTAAGATGTTATGATGTGGGATATCCCACATCGACTTCATACGGAAGTATGGAGTGGTATATAAGTGAGTGTCAATCCTTTCCCTATAACCATGGTTTTGGAGAGAGTTAGGGCTCTTTGCTTGTATCCCTAACAATGGTTATGATGTGGGATATCCCACATCGACTTCATACGGAAGTATGGAGTGGTATATAAGTGAGTGTCAATCCTTTCCCTATAACCATGGTTTTGGAGAGAGTTAGGGCTCCTTGCTTGTATCCCTAACATAAGACTTCTTCATTTGTATATTAAATTTATTGCTTTCACCCATGAAGTTACTGAGCAAAAAAATGAATCTTAGTTGTAGTGATCAGCCTGGTGAATGGTGATGCTCATGCAAACATATAAGAGAAAACTGAAGAGATGCATACTTCAAAGTTCAAACTCTAAGTGTTGCTCAAATAGCTAAAGGCATACCAACCTTGGGCATACCAGTACTACCGCTCGTGTACATTATCACAGCAATATCAGCTGAAAGAGGTAATTCTGGATCAACTGGATTTTCACGGCCGAGCTTGTCTACATCCATGAAGGAAGTGACAGTCCAGCTGCTTCCAGAAACCAGTGAAGCATCTAACTGGAATTCATCATCCATGCATATAACACGCTTGACGGTATCAAGCTGCCCACTTATGCTTGCTATCTTCTTCAGTTCCTTATATCCGCAAATCACAGTAGTAACTTCTGTCTAAACAGCAGAGTGGAAAAGATATTTATATACATGTCACCGAACTAGGAAAAGGTGAACAAATGAAGATGAATGTATTAGAACTTTAAAATTATACATATACAGTATAAGGAAAAGATAAAGCTGAAATTGTCTAAGTGAGCTTTGTGTGGTTTCTACCCTCTAGTCTTGTGAGCATCATATTTTTATGTGTTTGCTGTTTTGGTGGGTGTTCAGTGTGCATGTGGATGTGTGTGTGGAGGGAGAGAGAGAGAGAGAGAGAGAGAGAGAGAGAGAGAGAGAGAGAGACCTCGTTAAAAGAGTGACATAGTGCCTCTTCGCCTAGAGATGCATAGATGGTCACAACAGTTATATTGCGCCTGAAACAACCCTGATCAAAGAAAACAATATATTAGTGGATTCGGCATTTGGATGCTATCCTCATAACTCATAAGGTATATAATCTAAGAACATTATAAAGCAAGTCTATGCCATCCATCAAATTACTAGATAGAGGGTTCAACACGAACTTATACAGGTTGGAGAATGAACAAACTCTTAATAGAACATCTCCCAAAAGACAGGACAAGACATACCTGCAGAGCGATGAACCATTCTTCGCGTGTATCAGCAAAGATTGCTGCACGTTCTCCCCTTTGATGTCCAAGTTGCATTAAACCAGAGGCAAAATTGCATGCAGCTTCAAACACTTGCCCATAACTCAACCACTCAAACTCACCCAAATGGAGCTTCTCAAAAGACCTTCCATCGGATGTTTCCACTTCTCTAGCAATTAATTTCCGAGTACCTAGTAACCTCTTGTCAGAATATTTGTTGCACGAATTCTCAAAAAGCTCAGCAAGAGTTGTGACCCCTTCCCAGGCTGATTCCATAGGTGAAGTAAACCGGTAGTTTCTGATTGCATAACCATTCTCCCCACCAACATCCGCAAGCAACCCTCTTTTCTTCTCCTTTTTCGCGCTACGAACCAGAAGTGTTAACAGGATCGGAATGATGGCACCAGCATAATAAGGACCCATTCTTCAAAACGCTGCCAGAAAGTCTAGAGGCAAGGAAATAAAGGACGGTTAACCCAAAAACGACTTTTAGGAATCATAATGATGCTTATAAACGACTATTATAGAATGATGGCAACTCTATCTAACAAGTAGAAATGCTGGTCAGCTCAATAATTTAGTACATCAAATGCTAAACCAATGAGGTGTAGAAATACATCCAACAAATTAACTTCCCAATAAAGCAATTCCTACTATCCTCAGCAAGTATCCCTATATCCCTGATAGAATAATTTTTTAGCATCAGATCATCATTTGGAAGGTTGTTTTTTCACTATAGACCAATAAGCTCTCAGTATTTTAAAATAATAATAATAATAATAATAATAACTGCAAATACTGCGTTCATAAATATCTACATATAAGAACATCTTCAGAAACTACATTAACCACCCAACCACCGCAGAAAAGAGGCAAACAACAAAAAATCAGAACACGCACATATCGAGAAACTGATAAACAGTGCATAAGAAAACACAAACCTTCAATAAGTAAAATTGAAACTATGCGAAAAAATTCAATCACGAATTCGAGCACGAAAAGATCCACATTATGTGAAACGAAACAAATCTCAATCAATCAGACGGATTAAAAGTAGTGAGAGAGAGCTTGATGCACCTTATCTGGGCTGGCGGAGATAACAATGGACGGATTGAGTCAAGATACACAGTGAAGCAGTTAGTGCCGCTGCATGTAGCGTTGAATGCGCTAATTTGGAATTTTGGGGTTTGGCGGAGGTTTTATATAGGGTAGACCACGCATTGAAGTTTCAGTAGATTTTCTTGGCTGGCAAATTGCCATTTTAAATTATCAAGAAAATTAATAATTGTAAGACCATTGGTGAAATAAAACAAGAACTTTATATAGATTTACAATTATGATCCGTTAAGCTCGACCAATTATGGGTATTTGGAGTAGCTGAAGTTTATTGATAAGTGCTTTTTAGCAGCTTATTTGAAAATCAGTTAGTGTTTGGAAATAAGTGCTGAAAATAGTGTTTGAGAATATTGCTATAGAAGTAGCTTATTGTTACTTTTTAAAAGAAATGTATGTTTTATCCTTAGTGTTACTAAATAATTACTACCTCTGTCCCGCTATTTCTGGCACACTTTCCTGAAATGGACGTCCCGCTATTTCTGGCACACTTCCTAATTTGAAAATAACTATCATCTCTCTCATACTTTACCATCTTATCTCTCTTACTTTTTCTTACTTTATCATCTTCTCTTTCTTACTTTACCATCTTCTCTCTCTTACTTTATCATTTACTCTCACTCATCTTCTCCTTACACGTGTCAAAATCGGGGGGGGGGGGGGGGGGGGCCCCCCCCCCCCAAAAAAAAATTCCCTCTTTATCATCTACCCATATCGCATTCTTAATCCTCTACTTTCTTAATTTCGTGCCCAAATGAAATATGCCGGAAATAGCGGGACGGGGGTAGTATTATTTATAATAAATAATAAAATTCAGAAATTATTGTTATTCAATATTTATTTTTTGCTTTATAATTTCAATCTAATACTATAAAATACTAAATTAATCTAAATATTATATATATTATAAAATTATATCATAATTTTAGGGTTAGAATATTTTTGGATTTAGATAAAACTATGAAGGGTAATTTGGTACGGAAAAAATATAAGCTATAAGCTGAAAGCTAGAAGCTGGGGTGGAGCAGCTTCAGCTGCTTCTCTATTTTCGACCTAATTTTAGAGAATGTCAACTTTAAGCTGGGAGTTCCAAACACCCTCACACCAGCTTAAAGCTGAAAACAACTTTCAATAAGCGGTTCCAAACACTCATGAACTTCTTAATTTTTACTATTGAGGGCATATTCAGATCCTCAAACGATCAAATACGATATGATACGAGTCGAACACTCTAAAATCTAACCTTAAATACAAGTCGATCAATAAGCGACTTGATACTCAAATTGATTGACACTCTACTGTATAACTCAATTTATTTGTTGTCCAACCTCAAATTAAGATAGATAGTAGTTTCTATATTTTCTTATATGATGATAATTGTTACTTGAAAATGATAGTAGACAGTCCCTCCGTCCCATATAAAGTGTCGCGTATTCCCTTTAAAAACGTATAATAAAAAAAGTCTAATCTCTTATTTTGACAAGTTTTTAGTGAAACACTTGATTGGTAGAAACCACTCAACAAATACAATTAACAAATCAATCTTACACTTCGTGCCCAAAAGAATGAAATACTTTCTATGGGACAGAGTTAGTATTGCATAGTCTAAAGAATTTATTTTCGATAAGAAAAATAAGGCATGTTTCTCCTTGAGGGGGAAAAGAAAGAAAAACACACACACGTTTGTACCCAAACTTTCCGTTCACAAGCATTCTGTACACAAGTCTATCAAAACAATCTCCCTGCATATATGGCTTGAACTAGAAACCGAATATACCATGGGGAAAACATACATGTAAACATCAAGTCCTAACAGAAAACCAACAGTATTGCAGTTGCAGGTCATTGCAAAAGTTCAACTACATAGATCAAAACGACAAGACACGAAACACAAACAATGCGCGTGCTCCTGCAAATCTACGAGCCATGTTCAGAGATTGCGTTGAGGATTCTACATAGTTAGTTCGAGCAGTTACCCGTCGTCTCAGCTTGAAGCCGATCTGCCATGGTTGTTATCTTGTTGATCCCCATCAGATGGGGCTCCTGAGAACATCCCCATCATGGACCTGAAAGCACCAGACATTTCCTCCGGGAGATCATTCATGTCGAGGTTTATACTGGCACCAACTCTGGCTCCTGGCTCGTTGTGTGGGCCATCGTGGGCCTGGCTCTGTCCTTCGGGTCCGTTTTGGAAAGGGAACGCGTTGCCAGCCATGTTGGCGAACATGTTGTTGATGTCGGAAGGGAGACCATTGATGTTGATAGGCATGGGGAATGGAGACGTTGGTATTGGGAAGCTTCTTGTTTCACCTCCATGTAGGAAGCTGGCGTTCGTGCTCCACGAACTCTGATAAGGGAAAGATAAGCTCTATAGGTTTTGGTGTAATTGCTCATAATAGAAAGAAGTTGAATGAAAATTATCAAGATTCAGTTTGAGATACATGGATCAATTATTCCTAAACATTAGCACATATAGTCCAGTTCTCAAACTCAAAATTACTCAGTTTGAAGATTGTTCATTAGAACACTTCCAAATAATGTACTCAACTGATGTAAATTCACTAGCTAATATTCAAGTTTCATGAATCTTATACAAGCCTTGCAACTTAGTTGTATTCTGGTGAGAAACTAGGGTACAATCCTCGAGTCCTCGATTTCCTCTCCCCCGACTAAAAATAAATAAAAAGCTTCATGATAATACCACACCTTTTCTCTTGTAAGAATCTTATGGGGAAATATCAAGTAAAAATGTAATACTCTTAATTCTCACTACACTCATTTCAAATAGTTACTGTGATTAGCATAGACTTTTGGGAGCAGTGCAAAAAGCAAGTACCTGACCAGGTCCTCCCCTTTGTTGCTCTTCTCTCAGTTTCTGTTCCGCAACCTAGCAATAAGAAAATGAGAAAGATACCAAATACGACGATATAGCCATCGATAAAGTTTCAATATCAATAAGAGTCGTCAACTAACCCGAATATTTTCTTTCACGGAATCATTATTAGGATCCAGCTGCAATGCTGTCAATAAAACAATAGTTTTGTCATGATTCAACTACTGGGTGTTGTACATCATTAAAAGATCCACCTATTTGATCTCAACTAACATATTTACAGAACCATAACTTAGCAGCAAGAATACAACACCAAGTAACGTCTGAAACAATAAATGAAATGTTCGGTAATAGTGTGGCATTCCATCTAAAGCTAATTTACGAGAACTATGACAGCCTTTTCCAGTGATAAATCTGAAAAGTAATTCATGGTATTTTATTGCATAAACATGAAAAGGAAAACGTTCCTCAATACCACCAACCTTTCGTAAATCCTTTATCAATAGCATCCCTGTACTTCCCCTGGGCATAGTAAGCAAATCCTAAGCGACTATAAGCTTTGCTATAATTTGGATTGATATTGATAGATTTCAAACAATCTTGAACTGCTACATCATATAGCATAATCTGAGTATATGCAGCTGCCCTGAAAATTTTGAAGTAAGTGGTGAGAGGACTCGAAAAAACCAACAAACACAAAATCGACACATAACAAAATTAGGATATCCTTTGAAGATATGAATGCTTAAGTCAAAAAATCGACGACTATAAATTTAGTAAATATTTGCTGACCTGTTGCAGTAGTAAACAGCATTGTCTTCACATAGACAAGTAGCAAAAGTATACAGTTCAATTGCTTCTCTGAAGAGTTTAGACTGCATTGCCTTGTTACCTGCCGAATCAAGGAACAAAAAGTTTTATTAAGAAAAAAGATAAGCCATTACAAAGGGATGAGTAATCTCCAAACTGATGGCATCCTAACTAAGATACAACTCCAATCTCTGGCAAGATCCAAACAAAATTTTAGATTCTTTGTGATTTGAGACCCACCAGCAACTCTAGACTTACCCTATCTGACACCTCCTCCCGGAGACTTGCCAATTTGTTTCAAGCCACAACAACCACCGGAGAACTAAAACGACAACCCCCCATAAAAGCTTACCCTCTTTGCATGTGACACACCAAATTAGTCACAAATAATTCATTGTCTGAACGCGGAAGAATCCAGCAACCAAGCAAGACAACAGATGAGATATTCTTTTTTCAAGATACACAAAATACACAAGGATTAAACAAAGACAATATTATGGTTCGATGATATCACATATTGAATCTTTCAAGGGTCGGACATTTTCTATTAAGTGCATGTTATGGACATCTGAAAGTGGTTCTGTAGCTAATCATGTCTCCTGTAGTCCCTATTAGCTCTTGATTATTGACTATGCTACACCAAACTCTTTGGAAACAACAATCACGGCCCATGAAACTAAAAGAGAATTGCAATCCCTATCTGGTCCATCTCAGAACACAATTCCTATTTTTCTTCTCAATCAATTTTGCAATCCCTTTTGTGTATTCAAAATGAGGGGACGTAGTAACTCGGTATAGCATCTAGTACCACTAAAACTGAGGTTAGTCTCCTCCACTTGGATGAAAAAGTTTTCATTCATCCTGCCATCCTCCAAGAAATCTTAGCAAGTATTGGTTCCAAAAATAATCATCTCCAAGAGGTCCCCACCCAATGACATTCTGAAGTAGTTGATTTGCTATCCAACCACACTACAACCATACAAAATTACAATATTTATCACAAAGTAGGTTTCTTTTTGGTTGATCAACATATGTTTTCTTTTCAATACATTTTTGCAAAATCATGTAGTTGGGAGACATGGGGACAGAGTGTAAGTACCCTGTGATTTGAATGTCTCAGCCAGTATTTTCTTATCAATTGTTTGACATCCTGCTGTTTGTGTTTCCTGCAAACACATTTAAAAATACATTCAATCAAATGAACCAACGATATGTCTGATGCATGCAAATGTTTGGATGCATGTAAGTAGAATAACGTTGCTAAGTTGACATAAACATATAAAAACTCAACCAGATGAAAAGGCTAATGAACCACTAAATGGCAATGCTACCACATTTCTCACATCATTAAAACTGAATCCACATGGCATCTGAAAATCAATGATTATTTATGTTATTTTATTCTTGACTATAAACAACTTTATTATAGTGTTAACGAGTTTATCATATCGATGTTTCTTAATAGATATCTCTACTTGTTTTGATAAACTCTATATTAAATTGAGATTATAATCTACTCTATCGCCACTTGTAGATATAGGATTCTACATACACATAAAGAAAGTTATTCTCTTTCACATGTAGAAATCACATAGCGATGAGGGATACTCAAAGGCATAAACAATATTCATATCAAGTGAAGCACCTTATACCTGCACGGCATCATGAAATAAAGATGTTGCTCTGTCAAGCTGGATTTGATCATCTACATCGGACGATCCTCTGAAATAGTGGTTTTTTTCAAGAGCACCCACAAATTGCCCAAAAAGTTCATCTTTTCCTGCCAATGCAAGACATAGTGCTATCACTTAATAGGGAAGTATATATCATCAACAGAAATGGGAAAAATGCACAACTTATGCTGACTGTAAAAGAAAATAAAATGTTCTTAATATACAATTCAAGCTAATACAGACTCTATCTACATAGGAGAAAGTGTTGCAGCCCTACCAATTGAATGCGGCTCTCTTGTCCTGTCCTGATCCTGAAATGGAACATCATAGACATAGATTCAGCCATTACATAAAATTGCTCAAGAACATAATCCATACCTCACTCCATCCCAACTGCCCCACCAACCAACATAATTAACAAAATAGAACGAATAAAATTAATAGAAAATAAATGTTGAGTACAGCAAAACCAAGAAAATGTTTAGCAAAGACGTACAGTTTCCATGATCCAACAGCATGTGTTTTGATTTAAATAATTCAATGAATTAAGTATATGATTTTAGAAGGCCCAAAATAAATGACTTCGAATCAAGTCTACCAAATTTTTACCCGAATAAAATCTTCTATTTCAATCATCTTGCCTAAAAAGTTGGATATAAGAAAAGAACGGACTTCTCTTCTGTGCTTCGATCGCACGCACAAAGAACCCATACAGTTGAAAAAGAAATATACCAATGATCCTGAGGCCCCGGAAAATCCAGCATTCTTTCCATCAGACGGTTCCGCCGCTTCTGAAACTCCATTACTAACAAACTGGCTCCGAGTTTCTTCTCTAGAACTGAAGAGATCAACTAAAGAAACACAATTCGACTGACTGCCGATTGAAGACTGATCAATCTTGAAAACATCCGCCAAGCATTCCTTCGCAACTTCGAGCGCTTCGCTATCTACTCCAGACGACGGTTCAACTGTGTATATTCAACAGAAAAACAATAAAATCTTCTTCAGTAGAGAAATTTTCATAAACCCCAAAATCAACCCAATTATTGACCGACAGTCAAACTCAAATACGTGTATACTTCTATATGCATAAACGGAGGCGGAGAGAACTTACCGGAGTTAAGGAAATGGAGGAAGGAACGCACGATGCGGCGGGAGACAGGGGAATCCGTTTTCAGATTCGCCATTGATGGGCGATGAACACCTTCGCCCAAAAATAAACGAGTTCTTTTTTTTTTTTTTTTTTTACGAGCCCCCCCCCCCCCCCCCCTCCCCCCCCCCCCCCCCCCCCCCCCCCCCCCCCCCCCCACCCCCCGCCCCGTCCCTACAAAAAATAAAAAAAAAAAAATAAAAAAAATAAACGAGTTCTTGTTTTTACTAATTGCGACCTTATTTATTTATTTATTTATTTATTATTGATTTAAAAAGTGGTGGGATATTAAAACTATTTAGGAATGTTTACTAGGACGGTAACTAAATTAGATAGGAGTGAAATTAAAATTTTGTAATCCTATCTAATCAATTTGGGAATTCTCAAACCCTAATAATTAATTAGTGGTTTTGTATTAATTGATTTGCATTCCAAAATTTAATTATTTATTTTGAACCTAAACTTAAATCTAAATTTAAAATAATAGTCCAAAAAAATTCTAGAATCGACGTTTTCTAATTATTTCTCTCCTCCCCCATTTTGCAATTTTTTTAAAATCATTCGCTGCAGCATTTATAAGCTTGGATTTCTTTCAAGTTTATAATTAATCATAAAAATTGTCTCTAACTTTACATGTGTGGCTGAATTTTTTAGTGAAATTTGGCTTGCTACAAAAATTAAGTAATTTAGAAAACAAGGTGTATAAAACCAATAGAGGCTTCACTCAAAATTCTACTTTATTACAACAAATTAAATAGGTTATTGGACAAATTATAAAAAAACAATAATTAAGAGGTTTAATCCATTTAACATTATATATTTTTTTATAAAATTATTAATTAGTTACTCCTTCCGTCCCATAGAAAGTGTCTTTTTTCTATAGGGTAGGGAAATTAAAAAAAAACTTATATTGTGTTGTGTGTGTTGTTTGACTTTTTGATTATTAATTTTGGTTCACACATTGTTTGCTTTTTTTAGAAATAAGACACTTTCTATGAGAAAACAAAAAAGGAAAACAAGACATTTTTATGGGACGGATGGAATATATTGAAATCAAAAAATTTTAATATTATATACTCCCTCCGTCCCATTAGTACTGTCATGTATACCTAATTGGATGTCCCAATAATATTGTCTTGTTTTAAAAAAAGGAAAATAAAACAACACTAAAAATTACAAAAAATGTTGTAGATCCACATTATTTACACACAAAAATCAAGTTTCTTAAACTCCGTACCGAAACTCTACATGACAATATTAATGGGACGGAGGTATAATATTTTGAAACTTTCAAAATTTTAATCTAATAATCTAATCTAATAATTTTTTTTAAAGTAATTCTCATCCTAAATGATCCCAAGTTAATGTGCACTTTATGTATTTCACTTGTCTTTGAGTGATTAAAGAAAAAGAAAAAAAGGATTTAGGGCTAGCAAAGTATAAAGCGGAAAACGGCTTAAACCCTCGCCGGAGCAAAATGGAGCGAGTAATCAGCGCACTGGACCGGGCGGCGAACAGCAACGCCGTCGTCAACACGTTTTTAGGCGCCGTTCTCTGCGCTCTGTCGGCGCGGTCGTGGTCTCAGGATCATACAGTCAGGGCGCTCGAGGCTGAGAAGGATGCTCTGCTCAAAGCAAACAAGGAAATGAAGAACACGATTTGGGAATGGAAGCAGACGCTCTACGCCGAGGCCACGGCTGATCCTCATAAGGCTCTCGTCCCCCTTTCCACTCTCCAGGCTATCTATGGCGATGTCGTTACCCCGGTCTCCAATTCTGGTAATTTCACTATCCAAATTGGTGCTGCATTGCTGTTGTTGTGAGTTGTGCATTAAGATTTGTACCGTGGGCTACATTGAGCATTATGGATTGAGCCTTATGGATTTTACTTGAATGTCAATTATGGATTATTGGTTTCGACGGCTGTATATGCTTAGAATTTGGTTTTAGATGATATGGAGAAATGAGAAGAGAATCGTTATAATTACTAAAGATGTTATTTTTAATTTTTGGTCTATTTGTTTGGGATTTGGAGCTGTAGGGCTTAGTAACTTAGCTTGTGAAATCTTATTTATGTATAAGCAAAATCACATTAACGCGCGTTGCCGTATTCTTGGTTTGTACTTTGTCTCCGACTACTAAGTAATTGAGCTTGGGTTCCATAGATTTCATTAAGAAGAAGAAGAATGTATTTCCATATAGCGCGTGGTAGTTTCTGGGACCATTTTTATGTATGGGGATGCAGTATATCATTTGAAACGTTAGTGTAGAACTGGGCAATGTAAAGCTTTGGCTATGTTTTCATTCTAATGCACCACATTTTGTAGTGCTGCTCGCAGACTGGCCTAAGAAACTTCTTATATACTTATGGAAAGACAGAAAACTATTAAATACGAGGTGTCCATGCATATTTGTTCTCATCTCCTTTTGTCTTGACAATCAAAAGAACATGTATGGATGTTTTATTATTTAAATCTTACTGTTGAGGTAGTGATATCGCTAAAACTACCGAAGAGTGATTTGAAAAGTGTATTCTGTGTATTTTTTTAAGTATTCATGCTCTTGTGTAGTTTGTCCCTTAAATATGCTTAAAGTACTCTGCCGATAAAGATGAATACAGTCCCACTACGCCTTTTTCGAACTCTAAATTGTTGTTCTTTCGTTGTAGGCGGAGATGATAAGCAAGAAGGAAAGACATCAAAGTCAGGATTCTTGGTCTAGAAGGTACATGAATCCAGAAAGAAAATTTTATTTTTTGGAAAGAGAAATACTCTAGCATTTTGTGACAAGTAGTGTCAGATGGTAGCACAATGAAACTAGAGAAAGCATGCAGTTACCATGTCCTTATTGCGCTATAATAAGCTGTCCTTGTATTATTTATTTGAAAAACTGCCTTCGAGACACTGCCAACTTCTTGTATCTCCAGGTCTTTTAACTCTACACAGTTATGTCACTTAACATGATCAAAAGGTTGATAATCATGTTGCAGTTTGAGGCTAACTATATTGTTGAGTTGGTCAACTACCAAGGCCTCAGACTATAGTGTAGAAAAGATTACTATGGAAAAGGAAGAAACTTGAAATGTTTAAATTGCAATAAATTAAGGGGTGACTGGTGAGAACGAGACATCCAAGACAAGGAGGGTATAAATGAATAATGAATAAATGATAGTATCTACCAACTTTCCTAATGGACTGAGCTAGTGAAATCAAGTTTCTAAATATAATACTAGATGATGAAGTCTGCCAACTCTTAAGTAGCTTTCTCACCTACTTAGGAGCAGATAAATCAATCCAACAATGCTTTGAATTTGACTCCAAATTAAATCTGGTACTTGTCCACTTCCTTGGTTTACTTTTCTTTCTGGACATTATGTTGAACTCTATTATCAATGTGATACATGCATTACTAGGTAGTCTAGGTGGATAATGGTCTGTTACCGTATTACGCTTGTATCACCCTTGTAGATTGTGGACTTATGTGCAACTGATGAGGCTAGAATTATAGCATTATGGAGTACTATCATAACTGTTGAGCCTCTTCTGAGACGAAGTTAGATTTTAATGAGACCGTGTTTTCGTATTCCTATTTTAGAATCTCTTGTTATTAATGAGAACTGAATGCAGATCTTGCTATTTCATTGAATCTTTTCTGTTGATGAAAATTGAAAGCATTTCTTATTATGGAAGCAGCTTGGAATCCTCCCCATGTGCAGTGTTCCATGATTTACCTTTACTGAATTGGTGCAGCAAGTATGTGAAAATTGATTCCCTTTATATGCTTGGTCCTTACATTTCTTGGCTACATGTGCACTACTTTCTTTTTTATAATTATTTATCCTTTTCAAGAATTTTGAACCTTTGCTTGCTACTTCACCAAAAATCATCCCTTTTGATCTACACCACTTTTGCATCATCCCAATTGGCCAGCTTTGCATACTTTGCACGTATACACATTTGCCAGAGTGAAAAAGGGTAGAAGAGTGGTGGCCTAATTTGTTCTTTCATTAATCTGATCTTATATTTTGGGATTTTATTTAAGTTGGTGGGGTTGGAATTATACTCTCTCCGTCCCACTAAACTTGTCTTACTTTCCATTTTCGATTGTTCCACTAAACTTCACCCAAAAAAGGAAAAGAACTAGTGGACCACAATCAATTGAAAGAGTGGACTCCACCACTTTAACATGTTCCCACCCACTTTAATACATTTCTACCCACTTTCTTAAACTCCGTATCGGAACCCACTAAGACAAGTTTAGTGGAACGGAGGGAGTATTAAATTGGATGAAAGACTGGTTATCTTAGGGCAGTTTGGAGTAATTGATCTTTATTTGTCGTTGCTCTCTTGTCTATTTGTATTTGTGCGTGTAGTATGTTGCACAAGGATCTTTACTTTGTTTACTTTTCTTGTTGCCCTACTTAACAGGATATTATTTGGGATCTTGCACCAATATTTCGAGTTTTCTTCGTCCCAAAATTATGTCGAATCTCAAAATTATGTCGAATTTCAGAATTTTAATGTATTTTGTCATCAAGATTGTTGATTTTGCTTTCAAATATTTTGAAATTATAGATTTCACCGTGAATCCTAAATATATGTGTGATTATTAAAGTTTTCTTTGGACTAAGAATTCAGACCGCCTACTTGTTGACTTATTGTGTATATATATTATAACAAATTGTGTTTACGTGTAAAGGCCGTTGGGTGAATTGTGATTTACGCCATATATGTCCAAGATTTATTATTCTATTATTTAATTTCACTGACGAATACATTTTTTTTTTTAAAGGCGATAATCGAAAGATGGAGTTCGTATTGTCTGGTTTATTTAATACACTATTTTCTCAAATAGAAGTAATAATAATACCTAACTTACATTTAATGAGTTTATGGGCTTATTACAAACTTCTGTGCAAATTGACCTGAAAATGGAGCCATGATATCGACGTGGAAAATTTGATGCATTAATTTATTAACTTCATTTCAAGTAGTAATCATGTGGGTCAATGTCGTATTTACGAGTCCTTTAATAAGAGAGTTTCGAAATTAGTATAAATTTAATATGAATCTCATACACTTAAACCAGGGGCGGAACTAAGGGGGATCGGGAGGGTCGGTCGACCCCTTGGCTGCCGGAATTTCGTATTTGTAGGGGTTGAAATTCTTTATTCCGCTTTTGTTTTTTCACTTGATTCGACCCTTCGATCGACAAGATTTCTTTCTTATGTTTATTTCGACCATCCGACTAAAAAGTTCTAGTTCCGTCACTGACTTAAACCTCGATAAAGTAATAACCTTGAGACCGAGATAAAATATTCATTTAATGAGATTATTACTTTATCGAACATTATTTTAATGCATTGACCATATCGAGACCGGAAGAAATTATTATCTTAGCGAGATTTATCGAATATTATTTTATCGAGGTTTAACTGTAAAAGTTGTTTGAATTATTAATATTCATATTAATAATATTAGTAATTAGTAATATTTTTAACAATACTAATTCACAAATAATACTACTCATAAGAAAAACTCATTTACGCCCTAATAATAATCACTAATCAACACCCCTTAGAAAGCAATTAATTAATGGTCAAATACCCAATTAAAAGCAAACCCCAATTACACAGTTCCACCTTCACTACGTGTTGCTGTGTCTGGGTGGGGCGGTACAAGTACAGAGAGAGGTCCATAACTATGAAAGGTAAAAGAGAAACCCATATACGTTTGAAATCCATCCCCAAATCACAGCTTACTACCAAAATCAAATAAAACAAAAACGGAGGAAAAGTACGCCCTTTTCCTCGGAATTCAATCAAAATCATAATGGCTCAACTCCGACAAAGCCTTCCCCTTCCTCCGCCGCCGCGCCACCACTGAAAATTCTTTCCGCCTGCGCCGATTATCCATCTGGGGTTTCTGTTTTCAACCTGTTCGATCTCTTTTCTTGAATCTTGATTTCGTTTTTTGTGCTAAAGATTGGATTTTTATTCAGAAAGTTGATCTGGGGTGGTGAAAGAAATCATGGAGGAGAGTAGGTTGTGCCAGTGGAGTGTAATACGATCTATACTGGCTATTGTTCAATGGTGGGGATTTAATGTCACTGTTATCATCATGAACAAATGGATCTTTCAGGTTGGAATTCTGATGCGTAGGTTAATTTCTTGAGTTTTTATTTAATTTTTTATTTTTTTGTTGGCATCCATTTTTCTTTTATGTTGGATTAATTCTGAAAAGTTTACCTGTTCATGCTTTTATCAAATATTCTGATTCTATTGACATATACTTCAATTGTGTTTTCTTGGTAATGAGATCCTGTTCTTGTTTTATTTGTTGTTATAACTGGTTTACTTTGAGTAGCATGTTCTTATATGCCCTTATTGTCTTGCTTCGTATGTGTGATGCAAAAGCTCGAAGTGTTCGAATAAATTAGTAAGTTTAAGATATATGTACAAACAGAACTCTGTATTTTAGTACTTGTGTTGAATTATGTATAGCAATTACAATTCGCAAATGACATATGTTCATCTATTTAAATATTTCCATTTGCTTCTTGCAAATTGAATCATTTGCACTTGTGGAATCTTTATGAGGTGTGTATATTTTATTAACTCTTAACGGATGTCGCAGAGTACTCTTCCTTTTTTGAACCTTTTAGCTTCGAAGTTGGATTTGACCTTGTAGATGGAATGATGTTTATATGTCAATATCTGCTGCAGTTTACTTTGAAGTAGCATATCTTCATGTGTGTGTGAATCTATACAAATTTTGGATTGCATCGTCTGAATGTGCAATAGCCGGTTATTTTGTTGCTAAATCTATATTTTGCATTGTGTGATTGTGTGATAGTCGATTGCTTTAGGCACTATTCGAATAAACCATTATCATGCAGTAATTAGCATAAGTAATCTATGCCAAAATCCTTGACTGAAGAAGGATCTTGGATTAGACGAAATTTGGTCATTTGCCCCTGTCAAAATGTATATAACTGTCAAGTCTAGTTAGATTAGATGTATTAATTTCATCTTTGACTAAATCATTTAGTTCGTATGTTAATTGCTTACGAATATGTTGCTTTTTTTTTGTTTTTTGTTTTTGCAGAAGCTGGATTTCAAGTTTCCATTAACAGTATCATGCATTCATTTTATTTCTTCATCAATCGGTGCATACTTGGTTATCAAAGTACTTAAACTGAAGCCTCTTATTCAAGTTGATCCGGAAGATCGATGGAGGAGAATCTTTCCCATGTCATTTATATTCTGCATAAACATTGTTCTGGGAAATGTTAGCCTTCGCTATATTCCCGTCTCCTTCATGCAAACCATCAAATCCTTCACCCCTGCCACAACTGGTGAGTGCTAAGTAAAATCATAACCGAAATATGTCTAAGAATGTTAGCCAAAAGCTGATCATTAAAAACTAAGATTACTCATATAACCAATTTGTGAACAATTGCACGGTATAACCTTCCATTTTGGTTAAAAACACGAATTTTATTGAATGAAATGGTAATTTCTCTCTTCCTTGGTTCGTGTGACGTTGCTGATTAACGTGTTGAATATATTTCTTGGCTTTTGACAGTCATCTTGCAGTGGTTAATCTGGAAAAAATACTTCGACTGGAGAATCTGGGCTGCTCTGATTCCAATTGTTGGAGGGATTCTGGTCTCTTCGATTACGGAGCTGAGTTTTAACATGCTGGGATTTTGTGCTGCTTTATTTGGCTGTGTTGCTACGTCTACAAAAACCATTCTTGCAGAGTCTTTGTTGCATGGATACAAATTCGATAGGTAACATTCACCTTCCTTCTTCTTCACTTTGCATGTCCATCTTAAACCATTAATCAACCAAGAATAATTTGCTAGTTTAGACTTGTTATTAGCAGAAAGGATATCGATGTACAATAATCAATAAATGTGTAATCACTATAAGCAGTTTACTTTTATTATGTTAAATGTGTAATCAATTAATTTTTCTTCTTGCTTTGACATCTTTCATTTCCTTCTATATTTACGACTAATGAGTTAAATGGTTTTTATGCTTCTTTTAGTATAAACACAGTATATTACATGGCTCCATTTGCAACAATGATCTTGGCTGGACCGGCCATGCTACTCGAAGGGCCAGGGGTCGTTGAATGGTTTCTTACATGTCCCTCTATTTTGCCGTCCCTCATCATCATCTTCGGATCCGGAGTGTCCGCCTTTTGCCTGAACTTCTCTATCTTTTATGTCATTCACTCCACCACTGCTGTAACCTTCAATGTTGCAGGAAATCTCAAGGTACAAATCTATCTCCCTCTTCGTATCTTTATAACATCTTCTTGAATATAAGACTTGGGCTTCTCGATGCAACCAATTGACACCGGATAGTGCCAAAATCTCGAATCTTGCTATCTGCTCCCTCCATCCCAATAATACTGTCTTGTATTCCCGATTGGGCCGTCCCAATAATACTGTCTTATTTTCCGAAAAGGAAATGATATTACACTTAAAACCCCTAAAAGTTAAATGGGTCAACGTTATTTTATACGTAAAAGTCAAATTTCTTAATCTCCATGCCGAAAAGAGATAAAACAAGTATTACTGGGACGGAGGGAATACCGTTGTTCTTGAAATCTGATTTCCTTTTTCTACATCAGGTTGCGGTTGCATTTACATGTTCATGGCTTATCTTCCGTAACCCAATCTCCTTTATGAACGCTATCGGATGTGGGATAACGCTCGTTGGATGCACCTTCTACGGGTACGTAAGGCAAGTCCTCTCGAACCAAGCCCCAGTAGGGCCGGGTACACCTCGTACTCCACGGAGCAAAATGGAGTTGCTCCCATTAGTCAATGATAAACTAGATGATAAAGTGTGAATCATGCTTCTTTGCTGCATAGCCAATATCTCTCTAATCTTCTGATTATTTATGCTAAGGAAGAGATGTTTATCCACCTCTACCCCCCTTTTATATATACATACATTGCTATAGCCTTCTTTTAACCAATGCTGATCCATTAATGTATGAAAAAGGTTGATGTAAGAAAGAACACATTGTATTAGCACTCATGTTTTGGTAATGAGAAGAGCCTATCCGTTCGTATTTTCGTGATTTCAATCCCTATGGATATGATACTCTGCTTGCTAGTCGACTACGAAAGCACCGTTTAGTTGCGGTATTGAATTGATATGAATTGTTGAAGCTTTTTGTCATATGAGAGGCTATTGAAGTTCAAAGACTAACATGTGCATATGTAGATGATGATTATATAGATCTAGTTTGTAGAAGCTAAGATGGTAAGATTACAGACAACATGTTTAAGAAAGAAGTTGTTTTTACATATGATTTTTCTATCTAAGCCAATAGCCAGAAATTCTTGTGCCATCTTGTGCTGATAAGATAACCACTCAACCCATTGCTCTGCTTCTTCACTCCAATTGTCAAGCAGTCCAAATTCTTGATGCATTTCTCCACAAATTCCTCTGTGCTGCTCCTCACAAACAAGCTGCCCCAATTTGAAAAAAAAAATAAAAATAAAATCAAGATTTGCAAGAATTTGAAGTACTGACCAGTTGAGGAAAGGAGAGGGATGTTTTTGTCCCAACACCAAAACAGAAACCTCAAGCTTCTCCACTTGACTCATCACAGTATCCATCTTTGGCCCTTGAATAGCTAATGCTTCAACTTCAACCTAAAAAAACACCAAATAAAGTCCAAATCTTAGATCCCATTAAAGGAAATTATGATTCAAGAAAATATTTGTATTCCCATCACAAGAAAAACCTTACAAAACACCATGAATCAAACATTTAAGCCCAAAACTAAGATCCCATTAAAGGAAATTAAGATTCAAGAAATTCTTTGAATTCCCATCACAAGAAAAATGCTTCAAATCCAACCTCACAAAACACCAAGAATCAAACACTTAAGCCCAAAACTAAGATCCCATTAATGGTAAGTATGGTTCAAGAAAATATTTGTATTCCCATCACAAGAAAAATGCTTTAACAAAACACCAAGAATCAAGTATTTAACCCCAAATCTAAGATCCCATTAAAGAAAAATATGATTCAAGAAAATCTTTGTATTCCCATCACAAGAAAAATGCTTCAAATCCAACCTCACAAAAAGCCCAAATCTTGGATCCCACTAAAGCAAACTTAAATCCAAGAAAATCTCTATTCCCACAAGAAAAATGCAAAATAGAGAGAGAATAGTAGTATAATACCTCAGGCTTGCAGGCCTTGCAAAGGGAGCCAAGTGAGGCAGCAAGGTAGGAAGAGGAGGAAGAAGAGTCAGAAGAGGAGGATACAATGTGGAGGAGAGTGAGAATGTCACCCTTGTTGGCTACATGAGTTAGAGCCCACATCATTGCATGCTTGGAGTGTGAAGATTGATCCACTATTACCATTACTCTTTTCTTCATCAAGGAAATTCCATTTTCAACCCCATACATTGTGTTGAGGCCCTCCATTTGCTTCAAGCTACCCCCCCACCCGCCACCCCACCTCTTTGATGAGGATTTCCATCCTTCCTTGCTGCTTAGCTGCCTTAGGAATGAGTCTGAACTTGGCATCTCCCTCTCTCTCTCTCTCTCAACTTTGCTTCTTTCTTGAACTATATATCAATACATGTACTGTACTATATCACAGAGTGTGTGTGTGTGTGTGTGTGTGTGTGTGTGTGTGAGGAGATAGGGACAAATATGGGAAGCAGCGAGGTGAGGGGTGATGCAATGCTCGGATTTTTTAAAAATTAATCCCTCCTTTCCGATAAGAGTCCGGCGGTGAAATGCCCATCTGAGAAAAGAGAAACACATTTATACTCAATTCTTATATTTAACTACACTATATACTTAAGAAGACGAAAATACCCTTACTATGGGGATGGTCCGATCAGTGAACACAGAGGGCCGATCAAGGGTCCGACCAAGACAAAGGGGCCGATCACTATTCAAGGGCATGATCGGTCATGCCCTATCACAAGGGCATGATCGGTCATGCCCTATCATGCCCGATCACTATCAGGCCATGATCGGGCATGTCCGATCGGTCGGACACATGACATGGTCCGATCACGGTCCGATCATGGCCTAACACTTTTAAGTGAGAGAAGTGGAAAAAGTGAGGGTATTTTAGTAAATT
>JAPVEC010000076.1:0-62596 GCA_028984105.1 Lavandula angustifolia | reverse complement strand
TGGTGACCCTTCTCCTTGGCGTCTTGGCCCCCCTTCTCCCTTTACTTCCTTCCTCCATGATTGACACGCGCCGGTTCACTTTCCGGTTTCTTCCTTTACTTCTTCTTCCCCTTTTTGGCATCATGCACTTAGAGGTGAGAGCGGATGGCTTTGATTTCTCGTTTGACATTAGGTGATTCTTTAATGAGAGTGGCGATGGATTGATCTTGGTCGCGATGCGTGTCCCAATGCTTTTCCTTGATCGGCTGGTGTTTAAGTTGGTGACTCTGACGGAGTTTCAACGAGGCTGATCGTGGGAATCATGCATCTCTTTCCGAATGGCCTTAAGAGCCTCCGCTTGTTGTTTTATAGCGGTTTAGTAGAGGTGGAGGTGGCCAATTTATTCCTTTCTTCCATGTAAAGCGCCGGGGCGGAAAGCGAGAGCTGACGAGCCCATTGCTTAGAGAAAATCCTTCTTTGCAGTGCGAAGGTGCTGCGACTACTTGTGTTTCCAAATCTACCTTACGGTACTATGGCGGTCTCGATTATCTCCCCGAATATTCGGTCGAGGAGTAGGAGCTTCGAGACTTTCTTCACGCCTTCGGCTAGTGGGGATACGCTAGCCCGTTTGGGCATTATAGTATGCGAGCCCATTTTGTATGAACATCTTTGGCTAAGAGATGATTTTGTTCCCTTGCTTAGTCTTATGGCCTTGTTCATCGACTTAGAATTGTGAACCGATTGGTTGTATCGTGCGAGCTTGTTAGTCCTGCGCTCGAGAGAAATCGCGAGTAGTTGCTCTCGTTGCGCTTGGCACCGGGGCATCACTTCGGTGTGGACGGAGGTGGTGATTTGCCCTTCTCGCGGGAGTGGGACCCTCGAGCGAACCTCCCGACTCTGCATCCTTGGGTGGTGCACATTCGTCTCCTCGTCACTTATCTCTATTATTCTCATTATCGGGAGGAGATGGTGGCGAATGGCTTTGTTGTCGGGACGGCGAGGTGCGCAAGCTTCCGGCGATAGGGCATTACGCCCTCAAATCTTGAATGTTGCCGGATCGGTGGTTCCCGAACCCCAGATTGCTAACTTGCGCGCTTGCTCTTCGGCAAGTAATGAAAGAGCTATCGAGTCCTTATGATCTCTTCGAGTATGTCCCCGACTCGGGAACCTCGGCGGCATCCCGAGACTCACAGCCACTTATGGCTATTTCCACCGAGATCCCGAATGATCAAATATCTCGGGGATGCGCTGGTGGACTTCTCTTGTAGCTTGGAGCGAGTAGAGTGGATGGTCGTCCACGCTCCCGGAGGAAGTCTCTTCGGTCAGAGTCTGACGTCCGTGAGGTCTCCTCGGAGAGCGATCACTTGTGCCTTATCCTTAAGTGTGGCTCCCTCGGTTCAATGTCGGAGTGAGAATGTGTTCTCACGGTGGGAGGGAGGAGAAATTTGGTTTAGCTTGTTCTCCACGGCACCTCGGCGGGTCTAGTTTTAGTCGGCCTTTTCCTTTTACGGAGGAGTCGGCGGAGGGCGACAACAGTGATCTTTCTCTCTTCGATCGGGCGGCCCTGCGCCCAGACGGACTTCTCGACGAGCTTCTTTAGTTTTGAATTTTATTAACTGGCATCGAAGTATTTGGCGTCGGCAAGCGAAGAATTCCTCGCTGCCGGTGCTCGATCGGTATGGGCGTCTTGGTCCCGCTCTGATAGCTTCCCAGCTAATCATCTTCGCTCGCCCACTTAGCTCACCGGTGGGTAGGTGGTGAACTTTTGGGCTTTGAGCCCCCTTTGGCTCGGCTACGTAATAATCTGTCCAGTTCACTTGGACTCCGTCGTCTAATAGCCATCATCAGTGAATCACGTGGCTTGGGCGGTGTCATAAATAGATCTGCGGGAGCTCGTCGGGAATATGTGACTCTGATGTAGGCGAGCCACCTGTGCTGAGGTAGCGAGCGAGGTTCTTTGGTAGAGGCGATTTGAGCGCCGGTGTCTGCCTCCCCGAACTTACGAACATACGTGTTCATCTCCTTCTCCACTTGTAGCCCGATAGGAGAAACACCAGCTGTCGGGAGATCAAGCACTCAGTCCCAAGCATCTCGGATGTTGAAGATGCGGCGACTCACATCCCAGAGTTTGGGATAACCTCCTGCATATACGAGAAGGAAGATTCGTCTCCTTCGGACGAGAGTCCTCCCGGTTGAGAGGTATACTTCCGCAACTTGCCTCGGCGAGGATAAGCCACAGGCTTTGCTTGGATACGAGCCATTGAAGTCCGGGTTGGCTTCAAACGCCTCGAAGACGAGGCTCAAGGTATGGAAGATCCGCCCAACGAAGCGCCGTTTGTGGGTTCGAAATGAGATCCCAGTGAGAGTATGATCTCATTCAATATCGGAGGGGTCATGAACATGTGCCCCGTTAAAATACTGCAAAATAACTTGTTAGCACTTGAAAATAGAATGAGTCGGTAGAGTTTTAAGTAGAATTTAATACATTACCAAGTAGTTTAGAGCTTGTGGTCCTTCAGAAATCGAGATTAGTTTAGAGATTTTGAGGAAAAAAGCGGTTTGCGGGAAGAGCTCTCAAAGTGGAAGTGGCGGAAAAATGAGTCGAGTAGAGAAGTTGAAAGGTTTTATAAGATCAAGCTTAATAACCGTTTAGATCGAACGGTCGGGATTTAATCTTTCAATGTTATCTAGGCTAAGAATAAATGTTATAAAAGCTGAATGATTACAAGCCGCCTCTCTACTATAGACCTATGTAGGATGATGCGTAATAACGGTAAGTGAGAAGACATCATTAAATGCTCTGCCCGGCGGCATTAATTACCAAATCAATTTGAATGAGAACGATATCTATCTTGACCATTCCTTAAAGAAATTGATGGCGGGAAATAAATGCTTCTTAACTCTTCGAATGCGACCGGCGATATAATAAATGCTGAGCGTGTCAAACAAAAATGTTAAGTATTGATACTACACAAACCTCTTCGAGAAATTTGAACTTTACGATCGGTGGTTATGTCAGAAGCTTAGGAGGATGGTTGGCGTCTTTGGAAGACCCGTTCCCCACTTACCTAACGTTATGCAAGTATGATTCTCCCAGGGAATAATTATGCGATCATCGACTTCATGAACTTGTGGTTCCCTTCCAGTCGATACCAATTGTTGCCAATTCTGCGGTTATCGATAGTTTTCTTCTACTCGGTAGGATCGATGGTAGCCTAGCTCATTGATAGTTCTACGAGATACTGTTCTCGGCTAGTGGTTTGGTCGGTATGTGCGCCCTTTGCTTGTCGGTATGGACTTTCTCGTTCGATCATCCTTCTTCTCGACATGGTCTACGATGAGCGGGTGTCGGATATCCCGCGTGCTTGCATCTCGTATGTAGGCCCGGATTACGAGTTATTGTGTGCACTTGTGGAGTTCACGGTAGATGGGCACTTCATTACGAATGATACCATAATCTCTCGGTTGTTGCCGAAACGAAGGATGCAGGCCATGACAACTTCCAGCGAAATATACTCGGCTTCGGTAGTGGGCGTTGCTGCGAGTGCTTTCATTTCTTTGAAAACCATAATATCGGCTTCTTTGCCCTAGGAGAGCCCGACACGTTCGGAAGTCGACTTTCGATCTATCACGCATCTGCATAATCGGTATCAGAATAACTTTGTCGATTATAAGATTATCTTCGGCGAGGATACCATAACCCGGCGTCGGGTGTTCCTCTTAGATATCGCCCTGAGAATCTTCTTTCTTTGGTCTCAGATGACTTCGCAGGATCCGCTTGAAATCTTGCACATACACTACACATAAGTTATGTCGGGTCGGCTAGGTTCATTAAATATAATAAAGAACAATTATAGTTACATAATCCGGTAGAGTTAACGAAGCTCCCTCTTTATTACAGATCGATTTTAAGAATTTGTGTTCATGGGGATCTTGGTGGCTTGCTCGAATCGCGGCCGAATCTTTTGAGAAGATCTCGAGTGTATTTAGCTTGATTGATGAAGATTCCTTGGTGGTGCTTAAGCGAAATCGAGGAAATAATTAAATCTCTCCCATCAAATGGACAAATCACGAACTTCTCCCTCATCATCTTCTCAAGCTGGCAGTATGGTCACCCTGCTTGCGAGAAAATGATATCGTCAGCGTAGATTTGCACAGGTAGGATGTCGTCTCCCGACTTTATCTTTGAAACGGGGTGTGATCTTGTCCCTTTTGAAAACCTTTACAGTAGAATGTCGATAGGGTATCGTACCCGAGCCACAGGTGCTTATTTTAACCCGTATAGAGCTTTCTGAAGTGTACACACTGATGTCCTACTTTGGCGAAAGCCGGGCGCTTGTTCACGTAGACTTTTTCTTCCTTCGATCTGTAGTTCGAGAAAAGGCGACTTTACATCCGTCTAATATACTTTGAATCCTTGATGCGTTACGTAGGCTAAGAAAAGACGAATGGCTTCGATCTTCGCGGCTTTGGAGCGAAAGTTTCATCAAAAGTCGATTCATACTGCATTTGTGTATCCACCTGGCAACTAGTCGAGCTTTGTTTACGACGATGGCGTTGTTTTTCATCACGCCGGATTTTGGAATTTATTAACATTCTCTAAAAAGGGCTAGTACGCAGATCACATGCGATGTCTAGGTAGTGCGTCGACAAGCTCCCAAACTTCATTTACGACGGCCCGGTTCGACTCTTCTTGCGTAGCGATGATCCGGTCGGCCATTATTAAGTGCGTCCTCTATCGGCGAGGTTCTTACGTAGACAAGAAACAGAGAATAAAGTGAGCTTTGTCCTTGATTTAATCTCGATCTTGTTCTTATCGTTTCTTGATGGATCTCCCTATTATGAGATCGAAGAATGAGCGTCCAAGCAGCGAACATGCAGTCGCTTCTTCTTACGATACTACTTGACAATCGGTAGGAGTGTTAGGCATTTCGTTAATCTTGTTACGAGATTGCAGGCGTTCGGTAAGAAGGTTAGGATCTCTTGAGTTTCTAGGTTGGAGAGGCGTTAGCTCGGGAACATTAATCGTTCCCCACGAGTTTATATTCTTAGTAAAGGTCTCGATTACCACTTTGGGGCTTCCTCATCGACCTTTGTTACACATTGTGTTGATTACGTTCGGTAGAATCGGCAATTGGCTTTCATCTCTTTGTTGGTTGAGTCGGAGTTTCTTCATCATCGACTGGATCATCTCAGCAATCTTTGAATCTTTTCGGTTTTATCGGTCGGTCAGAGATCCTCGTAGCTTCTTTGCGGCATAATCGATATTTGTCTCACGTAGTTTCCTTTTCTCGGTAACAAAACTCATCAAAAACAACATGAGGGCTTTCCTCCGCGCAGGGTCCAGATAGTTAAAGACTCTCGAAGGCTTTCTTGACTCTCGGGAATATCCTCAAGAATCACCCACTTGATCGAGATTTTCTATCAAAGACCTTCAACCAATTCTTTCCCAGTTATTATGGATAAAGCACGGACAACCAAAAATATGAAAATGAGAAATAGAAGGGAATTCTCCTTTCCACCAATTTGTATGGTGTCTTCATGTGTTCTTTGTGTAAGTAGTGAGCGATTCGAGTGTAGCGAGGGCGTGTCGGTAGCATGCGCCGAGAACTTAGAGGAGGTAGCCCGAGTTTGCTAGGAGCGTCCTTCTTTGCTTCTTTGAGTGTTTGTTTTGCGTTGGGCAAGACCGTTCCGTTGAGGAGTGCGAGCGGTTGATGTCTCGTCTTGAATTCCCTCTTTCTTGCGGTACTCTTTAACTGCGGGTTGAGAAATTATGTTCCTGCATGTCAAGCGAATTCTTTGTATCTTGATGTCTTTTTCCTGGCCCAGGCTTTTCGTTGGTTTAGCGGCTTCCCGGTCGCTGACATTAGATTTGTTGTTGGCGATGAAGATTACCCATGTATATCTCGGTAGTCGTCACATAA
The DNA here is from genome assembly GCA_028984105.1 of Lavandula angustifolia. NCBI lineage: Eukaryota > Viridiplantae > Streptophyta > Magnoliopsida > Lamiales > Lamiaceae > Lavandula > Lavandula angustifolia. Next base: position 56,693 of record JAPVEC010000076.1, on the reverse strand, counting down.
TCTTGACAAGGCGTACTTCTTGCCACCGTATAGTCACTTGGAGAAACGCTGTCGAATACAATCCCGTGTCTGCGGCGGTGAAGGATTCCATCGGTGGAAGGTGAAGGAATAGGTGGATTGCTACTCTTTGTGCGCTTTCCCTTCAAGCATGCTTCACTGATTTCTATCATTGATAAATGATTCGTTGAAGCGATCCTCGACTTTAGAGTTCTTAGCGAGCTTGTTCATAGTCTTGAAGTTCCGGTGGGTTTGAGTCTCTTATGCCGTAGCCATCTGACTTGTCACTAGATTTTATGCGTGCAAGCAAGCAAGCCTCGAGGTTACAGCGGTATTCCGGTTAGCGGCGTATATGTTTTCTTGGCGAACACGATAACCTTTGTTTTCCACTATAGATTTATCAACAATATCACGAAACCGGCGTCAAGGATTGCTGCTGTAAGATTATCAACGAAATTGGTAGACAAAAGGAGATTATGTTGAAGTCCTTCAACATATGTTACTATTGGAGCCCCGAGCGGTCCCGATATTCAGGCGTTCCATATCCCCAGTAGTAGCCTTTAGAGTTGTCACTTAAACTTCAGTGGGACCATCTTCTTGTATATAGTTGGTCGGCGAGGCTATTACGGTACGTCATGTGTCTTGGCAGCATTGTCACGCTATCCGTGAGGTCTTATGCACCTGCAAAACGAGCGTTTTAGGTACCCTTTGGTTGAGTTGGGTCACTTACATGTTAGTGGGTGTTTCGGAACCCAAATGCTGCCTCGAGAACCTTAGAAGTCCGAGACTTCTTCTTGAACCTTGTCAGTTTTCTTCTCTCTACGAGGACTCGGAGATGCGACTTTACTGGCGATGATTTTAGGTTCGGGAGCTTTCTTCTTCTTCGTCTTTGTGCTTCTCCCGACCACTGGGCTCATGTAGTTGGCCAAATCTTGGCCGGGTGCTCGTACGGTGGCGCATGAGTCTTGCATTGCCCATTACTCCGACCTTCTTGGTTCCCCACCGAATTTGATCGCGGTGTCACAGGGTGCTCAGGAACCTTTGGTCGATTGCTTGTTGTTGCTCGGGCGAGGTGCGATCATTTTACATTTGTTCTTCGCCTGAGGTGGTGTCGGCGGCTTGCACCTTTCCTCGATAAACCATCGGCCCGGCGCTTGAGCTTTTCGGTAGAAGCTTTGTGGGTATAGCCAAGTCCTTCTTTCATGACGGTTGGCCAGTTTGTGCTCCACGAGCGTACTTTCTAGCTTCTCCTTAGCTCAAGGTACTATTCGGTCATCGGTCCTCGCCGAGACCTCGTCACTCCTCCACGAGTGTGTCATAATCTTTTTGTACGTGCGAGAGCTTCGATTGAGTGGGCTATTTCGGTCTCTTTCTCGAGGAATTGTCCTTAGTCGGGCGAGATGCGAGTCTCTTGAAGGCCGAGGCTTGTCGCACATAGGGTCGATCTCTTCCTTGGAGTCTCGCAACTAGATTCTCGACTTGAGTAGGGCGACATTCGAGAAGAAAGTCTCGATTTTCAGCCTTTACCATCTCCGGTTCTGGATCGTTCTGCTTGAACTCTGCTTTCGAGTGAATACATTTCCTCTAGCGAGATAAATCGCGTATGCTTGTACCACGTCCCAGAGGGATCATCCGTGGCCCAGAGCACGTGTCGTGTGTCTTTGTGTGAAGAAGAGGTTATATTAAGTTTGGAGTTTACCTCGAGTCTCTTCTCCCGAAGCCATCGAGACGGTATTAGTTGTTCCGCTACGGCCGTTTCTCCGATCTGGGCACTTACTGAATTCACCTTCGTCTCGGAGGAATACATAAATGTATCCTCCTCAGTGAATTGTCGGATATCTCTCCGGCTGATGTAGAGCACTTTGCCTTCTTTGAGCAAATTTATCTCTTAAAGCTTGCTTGCGTTCGCACGTTAGCGTGAGAGTTCGGGACGATCGTCGCGATAGTGTCCCTCCTGCTAACTACCCGGTTATAACATGTGGATGTTCTGCTTTTTTCGGTGAAGCTTTAGATGGACTCGCTGGCGGGCTACGTGTTCTGCATTCGGTAGAAGGATTAGATTCTTCCCTTTTCGATAATCTTTCTTACGAGGAGAAACTTCTGTTGTATTTCCTCGACTTTTACGACTCTCTCCTTTTCTCTACGATATTTGAGAGCCATCACATGACTAGGTCGATTGCTGAAGTCTCACAAGATTTTGTTTTGATAGTGGCCACTACCGTGCTTGAGGAAATCGGTTTGGATCCGTTGTGCGACAGTTGCTTTAAAAACATGTTCGATACGTATTGTCGGTAGAAGCGACTTGGAACACCTTTAGGGTAGGTATGCTCAAATTCCTCCATTTTAGTTAAGAAAATATAACATCGGGAGTTAGGCATTTAGATCGGAAGCGGCGTAAGTAAGTAGCAAATGGAAGCCAGCCTACATCCGAGGTAGCGCTCTCAAGATCTTTGTGTTCATCTCTTTGTTGGTGAACACCTTCCCGACCCCGTTAGTGACATTGACTTGGTTTTGTAAATACGGCCCATTTGAGCTCGTCCGATGGTCTTCTTGGGCTCCATTGCAAAGGCTTGAACCACGAAGCTCTCCAATTCGAGCTAGTTTTCTTTGATCTGCGGGGTTCCTTGCCCATGTCTGATAGAAGGATCCCGTAGATCTTTGCCGTTTGCGGTCTGCACCCTCCCAGGAATGAGAGTCGTTTGGCGTTGTCGGTATAGCGTTTCGCGCAGCTTCCGGTCGAGGTTGTGCGAGCTTTTTCTCTTCGGGCGTGAAGGAGCTGATTTATCTTTGGGAACCTTAGCACCGATTTGTGCTCCTACACCTCCGCCCGATAGTGAAGCCGACGCCCCTCAATCATGGGAATGATGGGTCCGGTCTCGGGGCGTCAGTCATCTTTGGCATCGTGCGATGATGTGAGGTGTGCCTCCATTCTCACGTGCCATACTGTGAAGTTCTGTGAGAACATCGGCACCATCCGATGCAGACATATCGGGCGTTATGCGACGGGTATAAGGATGAAGAAGAGATGCTTGTGCGGAGAAAACATTTTCAAGGATGCATTCAGAGAACCCGATGAGTACGGAGCGGCAATCGGAAGAACACCCGATGCTCGATACGAATTGTTGGTCAGGAGGCGATAGTCGGGTGTAGAGGGGGGGTGAATACACCTTGATCACAGTTTCTTCTTCTCAAACCGAAGGGCAGTGGGAAATTTGTTTGAATCAATTGATGAACAATGCCCAAATAGTAACCTTCGATCCTTTGGGTCAGAGTGGGTCGCTGCGAGTTCTTCTGCGGCTTTTGTCGGTCGTTGAAACTCCCGATCGGAGGCGTTGTGCGGATAAGTGTGGGGCTCGGAGATTCGTCTCGGTTTTGAAAACGCTTTTCACAAATCAAGTTATTTTGGGCTGTAAGCTTTAGAAACACGTTTTATGCAAACATATGATTTTGAACGGTTATGATATGCGATAAAAGCGATAAAGAACACCAGCGATTTAACGTGGTTCGAGATCGCAGCGAATCCTACGTCCACGGTCGATAATGGCGGGATAACTTGTTGATTAAACTTAGCAAGCCTCGGCGGAGTATGCGTGCGGCTGGACGGATCCTTCTAAGTTATAGTCATAGCGACTTTACAATTGAGCCCCAGAAGTTCGAAAGGGTTGGAATAATCTCCAACTAAGAAGGAGTTCTTCTGATAGAACAATTCACGAAAATGAACTCCTTCGAATCTAAGCTATAAATATGGCCAATGAACTTAGTGACAGAGAGAGAGGGATCTAAGTACTCTAGAGTGAAGAACTAAGAATATTCTAAGAAAGCAAGTTCTTCTCTCGGATAATCTTTAAGTATCTTCAGTGTTCCAAGCTTGAGCGTTTTTCCCTTTTTATTCCGTTTCAGTTTGGGCTTTGAATTTCTTCTCTATTTATAGTTGTGAGCTATGGCGTATGTCGTTGGAGACGACGATGCCACGTGTTACAAGCTTCGAAGAAAATGGCCATAAGTTCGAATTTGTTGCGGCGGGCGGTTAATTCTGTACGTACATGAGAGCGGCTTTGCTTGTATAGAGACGGATATGGTGCTTTCGACTTCTCATTGGTCGAGGTTTGTGGTTGGTGAGAATGAGTCGGAGTGAAGTTGACTATTCAAACAACCTCGTAAGATCTTATGGCGAACTTTGAAAAGACTTGTGCGGCCCAGGTCGTTTTAAGCCAGTCGGACATGATGAAGCTAGATAAGTCTCTGTCTTCTTGGTCCAGTCGGTGAGAAGGAATACATCTCTTGAGTAGGTCGGTTGCGGCTAACGAAGATGCTGAGCTTTGCATATGTTCTTACTGCGATGGCTGTATCGGTGATGGGGCATCTGTCTCTGCGAGGTGAAGATCGGTGTTAGGTGAAGAAACCTTGACTCTTACAAAGATGACGTGGGGTTCGGAAGTAACTTTGTCGAGAAGATGGGTCCAACGGTTTACCCCGTCTGAGGACTTAGACAAAGATAATAAAAAAACAAGTCTAACCTATCGTCATTCCAATCTATGAGGCTTTTCCATTGCGGCCCGATATCGAGTGGGTTTGGGATCTTGAATTCCATAGTACTACTTATGATTTCCCCAAATATTCTTTTAACCAGCTAGGCAGTTTGAGTACCTCGTCTTACGACTCGCCTTGACAATTTCCCCCTGATTGATGATGCCGAAACCTCTATTTCTAACCATCCCAGCCTCTTTTCTAAAATAAGGAAGGAGAGCTAATCTAGTGACTACAATTTCCCCCACGATTCATCGAGAAGACAATCGAAGATGATCAATAAAACATCAAGTCGGTAGGCGAGATATAGAGGCAGAAATCGGAAACGGTTATGTGAGTGTGTGTCGAATCACTTAGTGATCGGTGAGTAATTGTACGGCAATGCATCAGGAACTAATATATATATATATAGACGGAGAGTACATGGGTCCTATTACTATTACAACAAATATGAGATAAGAGATCACAAGTCGACTTGAAATTCTTCGTGCGTTTCTTAAGTCGGCGGACTTGTCGGTTGGAGGGTCCGGGTAGTAAAACTTGTAGACTGCGGCGTAGAACACGGATTTCCTCATAATCATCTGGATCGTTCATATTTAGACATAGATGAACGAGCGGCTTCTTCTACTTCTCTCTCAATCTCTTTTGTGCACGGCACGCCGCGAGTAGTCCTAGGAGGAGGGATTCGCTGAAGAGTTTGGAGCTACGAAGGAGGTATTTTCTCTCTCTCCATGATCGCGGATCGATTCTTGAACTGTTATATCAAATCGGCCGATAAGTCTCTGTCTTCTTTAGTGAGTCGAGTGAGAAGGAATACATCTCTTGAGTAAGGTCGGTGGCGGCTGCGAAGATGCGAGCTTTGCCTATGTTCTTCCTGGCGATGGCTTATCGGTGATGGGCTATCTCCTCGAGGTGAAGATCGGTCTGTGGGTGAAGGAACGCAAGCTCTTACAAAGATGACGTGGGGTTACAGAAAGTAGCTTCGTCGGAAGATCGGTCAACGGTTACCCCCAGTCACAGGGACTTAAGCAAAGATAATAAAAAAAAACAAGTCTCAACCTATGACATCATTTAATCTATGGACACTTCAGCCACATTGATATGAGTGGGTTTTGGGATCTTCAATTCCATAGTACTACTATGATTTCCCCCAATATTCTTTTAACCACTAGACGGTGAGTACCATCTCTTGACTCGCATTGACATCTGACGAGGTGAAACCTCGGAGACCGAATGAAATAGGTTACTGGATTTGAATGGTTCATCAATCAAGATAGGGTTTTTTGGGATCTTCTAATCTTTAGTAAGTATTCGGTGCACGAGGCTCTTGAGTTATGTCTCAAGCCCGATTGTGAGAAGAGTGAATCTTTCCCACTTACATTTTCCCCTATTTTATGATGCCAGAAACTAACTGGCTATGACTTATCGGAAAGCAGGCTCCTTACAAATATTACAAGTAGAATCGGTGGAGTTGTTCTTCAGTCTGAACTGCGAGTGAATGGCGGGCGAAATATCGAGAATCTATACAGAGAAGTAATCGGCAATAATTTTCCTGACAATACAACAACATTTCCCCAGACTATGCGATCTATCGAGAATCTTGCTAAGCAAGGCGACAAAATATATAAGAACGGTGAGTGTGTGAGTTAGTAATCACTTGAGTGATTACGTATTAAGCACAAAGACAAACAAGGCCGTATAGACAATAAAGAATTGCCGGGGCCCGATACTTGAAGAATGTTTTATAAGAATTGAAGAAGTTCGGTACAAGTACATAAATACGCTATACTTCAAAAGGAACAAAAAAACAAATAATCTAAGAAAAGCGAAGCTAATCATCATACGGACCTTAATCCCGACTTTGAAGTCACTTTGATTTGGATTCGAGGAAGAGCGATCCATTACATCCTTTTTGTAGGTGATCTTCCTCGGCTTGATATCTCGGCAAAATCGGTGGATCATCTTCATCCCAGGCACTGCCCAGCCCCGGCGGCATCCTTGATCTCTTTCTCAATAACTCCATGGTGAACGGGCCATCTGGTTTCGAGTGGGGGCGGCATGATTCTTGGACTGGTACTCGACATCTACCTTGTCTTTTACGGGGCTTGAACTACGGCGAATATCTGCATGTACGCCCTCGTGAGCCCGTTCGGCAAGGCGACGGACTTATGCTTCTCGAGGCCGGTACCTCACAGAAATAATTTCTCTTAATGAAATCGGCCTTCGGTGTCTCCCACCCAGTTGAGTTCTCTCCCAAGGCATCCATTCGTCAACTCTTGGCCATCTGCGCAATTTTGAGATCGTAGAGCTTCACGAACATTACAGTCATGCGTATGGAATGTCGGCTTTCTCGGGGAATCCTCTCACTAGCTTGTTTCGGCTTTCCCGGCCTTAGAGCTTCCAAGAGTTGCGCTGTAATCGAGGCCTTTCTCGGCTACGCTTCTATATGCCTTGCTTCTTCTCCTCTATACAAATACCTCTCCATGTGAGCCCGTATTTCACTGCATCTCAAGATCCTGTTCCTTAGAAGGGACATAGGAGGGTATGTGAGGACTCTTCTTACGAATCGGCGGGTGTGGTTGATTTTTCTTTGAAGTACCTGGCGACCGATGAGTACAGTCTTCTTCTTGCTCCTTCTCCCCTTTTCCTTAACTACCTCGTCATGAGTTTTAGAGTTACGGGAGCGGCTTAGGTCCAGTTTCTTTCCTCTGTTGGAGCACTTTGTCTTCTTGGTTAGGCGCTTCTTCTTAGGCTTATTTGCGGCCCTCAAGCCTCGGCAATTTCTCTTACCGGTTTCTCATCGTGCGCTATGCAGGCTTCCTCCTCACGGGAGTAACATACCTCTTGGGTCCTTTCTTTTTAGAAGGAGGGTAGAAAGCGTCGAGAATTTTCTTGCTTTTTCCAGGCAGGGTTTGGAGGAGGGCGGAAGGAACCTCTTCCTCTTCGGACTCCTCGTCGGCACATAGCAACCTCCCGATTATGTCGAAGGTGTTTGGGTTGCACTGAGTAGCCACATCTTTGGGTCTTGAGCCGCTTGGGCCGGTCTCGGCGGTACTTTACATCGCTCTTCTTTGAGACTGCCACTGGGCACGCCGGTCCCGAGTGGAGGGTCCGGTGGGAGCGGAATATCGAGTACGAATTGCCCTTGCCATGACCTCACTCCTTTTTGCTACCTTATTTGTCCTTTACCTTAGGTATCTTCCCTTTTCCTTCCCCCTTTTTGGCATCAACAAATTGGCTCGGGGGTGAGGAACGTGACCACCTTCTTGTCCGCATTCTCTTATAGGCACATTGCCGGATCGTCTAAGGCATATTGCGGCTTAGTCGAGTCTCTCGTGCGGCTCATTTCCTCTCCTCGGTAAGTTGCTCATTTGTATTTCTCGTGGGAGCGTCTGCTGTGTCATCAGAGCTTCTTCCGAGTTGTTTTCCACGCTCTCTTCGATCGCCTTACGGAATGGTTTGGAGCACGAGGTGCGAGGCTTGAGAGATGGAGGAGGCAGTTCGTATGAGCTTTACATGCGGCCTTATAATCTTCTAGAATTTGAGCTTGGCCGGCTGAATCATCTTCAATTGTTCATCGAAGTCGTCCCTGCAGGTGGCTAGCGCATCGTCGTAAGGATGGTGGAGAAGTCGAGGGCGGGCGTGTTACCGGATGGTTATCTGAGCCCCTTTATCTGTTGTTGTGGGCACAGTGGTGCTGCCTCCACGTCTTATGGACGGCGCGGGCGAGGAGTCGGTTCGAGTTCCTTGACTCCTCGGTGCCTAGCCCGGGCGACTTCGGCGTTGGCTCTTCGAGTGGGCGCTACTTCAAGCGCGTATTCAAGTAGCGACTAAGATGGTTGGTGGCTTCAAAGTACCGGCCCAGCCGATTGACTGGACCAAGGATGCTGGCGGTGGTTGCGGTGAATGTTGGAGCATCCTTGTCCGGTTGAGTTCCCTGTCGGGGCTTCTCGGGGCACGAATCACGGGGTAGGTCCCTAACCGTCGGGGTCGGACCCGTCGGGGGAGTAGCGGATCTTTGAGACGAGGTTATCACGTCGTTCGGCATAGCGAGCATCGCATCCCTCGAGATCTTCAAGGAGCAAACATCTCATGGCTCTAAGTAGCCAATCTTTCCCACTTATAATCGGCTCCTCCTCATGGAGGTACATTCGTAGGAAGTGGTGCTTGATGAGTCGGTTCGGATTGTGCCACTCCTGGGCCAGGATCGGCATGTGGAGCTTAGCGCTTCCTTGCTAATATGACCGAGATCATTATGGCCGGCTATATATGGGATCGGTTCGGCAATCTCTTGGGAGGCTCGTGATTGGAGAGCGAGGCCTCAATCCCGATTGATTCGACTCAAGTTGTCTCCGAGTCTTCTACATCTATTGGAGACGGCTACTTCTCGGCGAATGGTATCTTTCTTGAGTGGTGGAACGTCCAGGGTGTCGAGTGTTTGGGCCGAATTCGGCTTGGACCCCTTGGTCCCTTTGTTTCATTACGCTCAGTGGAGGCGCCTTCTCCGCGACGGTGTCTTCTCGGATGACTCGAGTTCATCCCTCGGTTGCGGGGAGGCTCGGCAATTGCTTGCCTGCGGCTCCCGCCTCGAGCACGACATCGGTGACTTTCTTGACCTCTTGGTTGGTGTTTTAGGAGTAGACTTGGGAGGGGACCTCTTCTTGGTGGGTGTAGAGGTCTTCGAGTTCCGGTCTGGGATCGAGCGAGGCCACGATCTGTTCTTTGAAGAGGCGTCTTGCCACCTTTCGGGAATCGGACTTTCTTCGGATTGAAGTATTGCTTATCGGCAAATGTAATGTTGTCGATCATGAGAAATCTTCAATTATGATGAGCAGTTTCGGTCCATATAATAGTTTTTTCTTTGGCCTTTCGGATGCTTGGATGTCTTATCGAACTTTCTTTGATTCCGTCATGAATTCCTTGAGGAAGAATTGATCCCAATTTATCCTTGCTCGATCGTGTATGGCCATCGTGAATTTGAAGCTTTGGCTTGGACACTTGATTGAAAGACACGACCTAACTAATCAACGAGTGAGTCACTATATATCTTTGGTGCTTCCTGTCTCTGAGCGACATGGCATTCTTCGAAAATGCGGCTACGGGCGTAGTCGGCTTCCCCTTGGAACTCCGGGCAGTATATTCGTCCGTCGAGATCATCTTTATAGGACACGGTGGTGAATCCTTCATACGGCGGTTTGAAGCTTCTCCGGAGGGCTTCTCGATTGACATTTGTTTGATCACTATAATAGCCTTTGGAGGGATCGCCAAGGCTGTATGAGCAGCGAACCGGCGGCGAATATCTCCCTCTCGATTACGAGTTCGATAGAGCTCAACTATCTGTCTTGGTAGGAAGAACGATGGCTTCCTCGTCAAGAACCGCTTCATGGCATGTTTCTGCACGAGGCGTAGAAGATCTCCTCCATGTAATCCGGTTCAAAGACGTCGAACTCCATCATGGGTTCGCGCCGTGCCGATCCTTCTCGAGGATCTCTTGCATATCGGCGGGGATGGCTACGGTAGTTCCTATCATATACGTGTCTGCGAACATAGTAGATTAGTATCGATAAAGAAAAAATATTAGCGTATACGATCTTGAATGATCATTGAAATTTACCAAAGATTTTTAGAAGTTTTGAGAAGATGAGTTTTGTAAAGGGTAGGGGATTATCTCGGAAAATCTAGGGTTCGAAATATTTGCGAGTAGAAATGGCGGTTTCAAACTTTTGAACGTATATATATATGGTAGAGAGAAGATAAACGAGTTAATTATCTACGGTTCGGTTTGAATACGCTTTTTGAGATGGGCGACCAAGATTGGATTTTATAAAATAGGCGATGATCATATTAGCCGCCTAAGTCGAAAATACGAGTTGTATATAGCGAAAAGTAACTTGATACGACATGCGTTTAATGCGTTGCGGAGTTGACATGCTTTTACATAGAATGTCATGTATTTTAATGTAAACCCGTTAATATTAAATGACATTTTCTAAGGCGTTGAATACAAAGTGAGATCGAGTCGTCAAATGCGCGGAAATGTTCTAATAGCTGCGAGTAGAGATCACGCAAACCTATCGGTTTGGACATCGTAGTCGGTGATACCTCGTGTAGATGGTTCTTTGAGTCTCTACGTCTTGGGATTTACTCGGGCGAGGTGAACATTCCACCTTCTTGAATTTTCCTCTCCTGAATCCACTTCTTACGACTAGAGTTAGTAGGATCCGGTAGACTGGCTCTTTGAAAGTTCTACGAATACGGCTTCGGCTAGAGGCTTGGTCACTATATCGGCCCTTTGATGGTCGAGTATGGATCTTTTCCATCTGATATCCTTCTTTTCAACATAATCACGAATGAAGTGGTGTCGATGTCCATGTGCTTGCATCTCATATGAAGTACGGGATTACAGTGATTACAGGTGCTTATTTGAGTACTATCGCGAGATATAGGCACCTCATTACGAATGACATTATAGTCGCGTAGCTACTTGTCTCAGCCAAAGGATTTGGGCGCGGCAACTTAAACTGACCGTGTACTCGGCTTGATTGGTTGACATCAGCTGCAGTGTTGTTTCTTTGAGAACCGTAGAGATCAACTTACGGCCAAGGGCGGCACGTTCCGAGAAGTTGACTTTCGGTCGATTCTACATCTGCGTAGTCGGCATCGAATAACAGTTAGTTCAATATTATCATCAGGTTTGGATACCATAAACCCGTGTCGGTGTTCCTCACGAGATATCGGAGGATCTTCTTTCTTTGAGTCCATATGCGCTTAGGATTAACTTTGAAATTGGCGTGACACTACAGCATCAAGTTATGTCGGGACGAGTAGTACATTAAGTATAATAAAGAACCAATAATAGCACGAAATTTAGTTTGGTCTCTGATACTCCCTCTTTATAAACATCAATTTTCATGTTCGTGTTCATCGGGATCTTGATCGGTTTTCTGCGGATGTGCGGCCAGAATTTCTTGATGAGGTCCCGAGTGTATTTTCCTTGATTGATGAACATTCCCTTCTCGGATTGTTTGACTTGAAATCCAAGGAAATAGTTCATCTCTCCCATCATTGACATCTCGAACTTGTCCTTCATCATTTTCTCAAGCTGGCGACACATGATGGCGTTCTTGGAGCCGAAGATGATGTCATCTTCGTAGATGTTTGCACAAGTAAAATGTCTTCTTCGGTCGTATGCTTTGAATAATGTGCGGTCTCTTTGTGCCCTTACGAAAACCTTTTTGAAGAAGAAACTCGAACAGTATCGTACCAAGCCACAGGTGCTTGTTTTAACCCATCTGAGCCTTTACGAGTCTATAAACCCGATGTCCTGGCTGAGCCGGAGACTATTCTACATAGACTTCTTCTTTCGTTATGCCGTTCGAGGCATGAGACTTCACATCCATTTGATAGACTACGAATCTTTGATGTGTTGCGTAGGCTAGGAATAGTCGATTGCCTCGATCTTGCAGCTGGAGGCGAATGTTTTGTCGAAATCTATCCGCCCGACATGCGGTAGCCTTTTCCCACGAGCCTTACTTTGTTCCTTACTATGATGTTGTTTTCATCTCTCTTGTTCTTGAAGACCCATTTAGTTCTAATCACATGTTGATGCTTGGTGCAATCGGCAAGCTCCCCGAGCTCGTTTCTCGTGGCTGATTGGCTCCTCCTGCGTAGCTCATGATCCGATCGGCGTCCTTAAGTGCGTCCTCGGCCGGCCGAGGTTCTTGATGAGCAAGAGCGGGAATATAAGGCGCTTTCTCCACTGACGAATGTCTGGATCTTGTCTTTACTCTTCTTTGAAGGATCTCCTATAATTAAATCGAAGTGTGAGCGTCCGGCCACGATCTACGATGTTTTAGTTCCTCATCGAAACTTGTTCGGCACGGATAGTAGGTGAGTTAGGCATTTCAGTTGTACTATTATGAGATTGAAGCAGATTTAGTTACAAGAGTATGATCTTTTGAGTCACCGAGGTTTAGGGGCATTTAGCTCGGGAACATCATTAGTTCCCCCACTGAATTATTATCCTCGGTAGAGGTCTCGATTACCCTTGGGTTTCTTCGTCGACCTGAGTTATACGGGATTGACTGCATTCGGTAAAGTCCAATCTGTTTAGCTATACGCTCTGGCTTTGAGATTCGGTAGACTTGTCTTGATTTCTTCATCGAATCATCCCATCCCAACACGGTGTATCTTTTCAACTTTATCTTTTATGCTCAAATCCATGTGGCTGCTTCTTGATGTCCTCGGATTCGGGTTTTAGAGTTCTGCTCTGTCTTGGTGAGCAAGCTCATTAAAAACAACATGAGGGCTTTCCTCCACGCAAAGGGTCCGATAGTTAAAGACTCACAAAAGGCTTTCTTTGACCAGGGAGTATCCTAAGAACACTCCATGATCGACTTGCTATCAAAGTCTTCGTTGATTTTTCCCATTATTGTGGATAAAGCATGAACACCCCAAAATATGGAAATAAGATAAAAGGCTTCCTGCCGTTCCATAATTCATATGGTGTCTTCTTATGCTTTGCTTTGTCGGTAGAGATCTATTCCGAGTATAACATGCGGTATCGGTAGCTTACGCCCGAGAATTTGGTTGGGAGTCCTAAGTGCTCGAGCGGGGTTCTTGCTTCGCTTCTTTGAGTGTTCGATTCTTTCTCTCGGCAACCCCATTTTGTTGAGGCGTGCGCGCGGCCGGGCGTCTCATGCTCTATGCCTTACGCTGCAGAACTCCTCTACCATAAAATTGGGGAACTCGGTTCCTGCATGCGAGCGATATCTTGATGATCTTAGTGTTCTTTTAGACCTTCTTAGAGCCTTTTCGAAACGTTGGTAACTCTGTTTTGGCGTCCGGACTTGTTGGCGATAAATATGACCCCTGTGTGGTGCGATTAGTCATCAATGACCACTTATGCATACTTCTTGCCTCGATCGTCATCCCGGGAGAAACTGGACCGAACAAATCCATATGTAGCAGTGAAGGATTCCATTAGTGGAAGGAGATGGAGCAGGGAGGATTTTGATTCCTTGTTTACTTTCCCTTCGAGACATGCTTCACGCCTTGAGTGTCTTTCCTGAATACTTCATTGGCGGTCCTCTTGCTAGATTGTTTCTAGCTAATTTGTTGTCGTCTTGAAGTTGAGATGGTGAGTCTTACGTGCCGAGCCGTCCCGTTACATTTGTCATTTTTCGCCCAACAAACAAGCTTCGGGTTCAATGGTGAGTTCCTTTCGGCTACATAGATATTCTTTTTGCGTGAACACGACAGCACTTGTTTTCCTGTAAATTTATCAATGACATCCACAAAAACCGGCGCATAAAAAATCACTCTATTCGAGTTATCACAAAATTGACTAACGGAGAGAAGATTATCTTTGAAGTCCTTGACATATGATACTCTTGGAGGCTGACTTGCGGTTTCAATCTTTGAGTGTTCCATAGCCTGCAGTATAGCCTTTTTGCGTTGTCTACGAACTCGATTCGGGGTTCCTTCTTGATAGTATAATTCTTGATGGAGGTCCTTTTGGTATATCATATGGTGGAGCATCCGTTTGTCCACATACCTAGGGTCCTTGTACTGCGAAAGCAGTTATATTTAGGTACCCTTTATTTTTTATTTTGGGTCCTTAGAAGTTAGTTTTGGAAACCCAAATCTCTCTTACGACCACAGTGCTCTCAGACGGTTTCTTTCCACTTTTATCAATATATTTGACCCTTTGGGCCAGAGCGTCTTGACTTACGAGGCTACTGAGGTTCGAGGAGTCGATCTTACGAGTAGGTGGGCTCTTTGGCCTTTGCCTTACTGTCGACTTTCTTCTTCTTCTTCGACTTTTGGATCCTCTCACTGGCTATAGGATCATAGTAATATGACCCATGCGGAAGCTGGATCGTCATTGTGGAGTCATCTTGATCGGCCCGATTTACTTTCTTTAGGTTCCCCCTTGGTGAGGCCGGGGTGATTTGGTGATGATCTTCTTGTCGAGTGCTGATAATTGGGATGAGGTGCCTTCATCTTTTGTTTGTTCTTGGCTAGGGGGTTCGGTATTTACGCATTGATGGTCTCCCTTCATGAACAAACCTATTAGCTAGCCGGTTTTTGAGCGTACGAGGGCGAGATGAGGAGGCTCCATGGCTGAATCCAAGTCCCTTCTTACAATACTTGGGCTTGTTGCTTGCTAGCATAGCTTCAAGCTTTTCGGCGCCCCATGTATCGCTCGTCATCGTGAGTTCCTCCGGGACATCATCACTTTTCTTCGAGAAATTCATGCTCGATGCGAAAGTCTCGACAACTCTTGCTTGATACACTCGGAGTTTAGTATCTTACGAATATCATTCTTACGTGTTTTAGCTTTAGCGTTCTATTCGGCTTGAAGGCGTGCGGCTATCTCCTCATCGTATTCGACACATTTGCTAGGTATTACAGATAACGAGCTTGGGAGTTTTTTTTTTTTTTGGCACTTAGAAAGTGGAGAGCTATCATGTACTTGAGCTTTGCCCATGGCAGCGGATTGCCTAGCTCATCCTCGGTCACTATATCTTCAATGAGGCCAGGCCGCCCGGTGGCAAGTAGCCTCGAGTGGCACGTCTCGACCTTTCCCCCTTTCTACGACTTAGTAGTCTCTTCATCTTTGAGCGCTGCACCCAGTTTGAACTCTTCTACTACCTTCACTACCTTCCCCCACTTTTTGCATTATCAATGAGGGTGGAAGAGGACCGGTGACCTTCTCGAAAGGCACGAGAAGTACGAGGTTAACGAGTTTATTCTAAAGTGCATATCTCGCGAGAACATCCAGCGACTCTTCCCGAGTGTTTTGTCCAGTATTCAGATGCAGGAAATTTGGAGCACTTCGGCTTTGGTAGCGTCGTTTTTTCTTCAAGTAGTCCTCAACTAACATGATGGCTTCATCCGTAATGACCTTGCACGCTCTGATCTACATTGTTGCATCGGTACCTTGGAGACACTCTCGGTAGTTAATCTTTTCCTTTCTTCACTTGACTTTGAGAACATCGATAGTCTTTGTTGCCATCTTTTAGCAAAGATATATCGACTTTGCGGTATGCATTTGATATTGTTGTGAAAGAACGGTCCTCGGGCTTCCTAATAGTTTTTAGTTAGGATCTCTTCGGTGTTCGGGATAATATGAGTGCGTCCGTTTGCGCTTTAGTTGTTCGGCGGCTGAACCCCAGGTCAGAGCTGAGTAGATTGACTCAGGCTTTGGATATGAACGTCTGCGCGAGAGGCGGTTCTTGTGAACTATTGGTCTGAGATAAACATTAGGGTGTAGAGGGGGGTGAATACACACGAAAACTTTCCTCAGACTTAAGCGAACAGTCCTTTTCGGGAGGGTGCCTTCGCGGAACAAGTTGATTATACCAAACAAGATGTTACAGATCGCGTGGCGAGTGACTAACTATACTAGGCACGCTGGGCGACTAAAGTCGAGAATCTCGTTCGGTAAAAGTTCGATTAGAGTGCGGAAATGTGTGAGCGGTCTTGGTTGATTTAGAAAAGTTTTTTTTATTAAAATTGTTTCGAAGTATATTAGTGCTGATGTTTAAGCTTTTCTTTGAAGCACTGATTGAATGATTTTGAAAGATATTTTCGGTATGAACAATAATCAATGCAACGGTAAAGCGAGCACACAAAACACAACGATTTTTAAAGTGGTTCGGATATCAAACAATCCTACGTCCATTTGTCCGAAAAGACCGAGGAGGCTATTTATTATCTTGAGTTAGTATCGGTCGGTTTGTGAAGCTAGGGCGGACTCGGTCTTAAAAGATTATACTAAAAGCAAGTCTCGGTTTACAAGGATCAAACTAAAGCGCTTTGACAAACTCTCCAACTATGAAGGAGTTCTTTATAATAAGAAACGATTCGAGAGATGAACTCCTTCGGTCCAATTATAGATATGGTCGGTGAGCTTAGGTTAGAGGAAGGGAATGAGAATGAGGCTTCTAGAGCGACGAGCGATGAGGATACTCTGCGGGCTCCGTGTTCAATCGCTTGGATACTAGAGTATAAATCTAATTCGGCTCGGTTCCCTTTGAGCATGAGAATGTCACCTTTTGCTTGAAGTAATTCTCGAAGATCTTGGGAAGAGGCGACTTCTACGAACCTCGTATGACTCTGCTTGATCTAAAAAGTAAGATCAACGCGGTCAAGGATATTGTGCGGCCGTTGCTAATTCGACCTTGGTTCCATGGTATACTCTACTTTCGAGTTCAACTCTCTTGAAGGTCGACTACGAGTTCGGTGAGCTTTGCTCGAGGCTTTGAGTCCGGCTCTACGGACTCCTTTCCAGTATCTTTGCTGCTGCTGAGTCCGGCACTCTTGAGTAAGAAGCCTCTCAATATGCTTGCTCTGTGAGTCCCGGCCTACGAGTCTTCACTTCATGAATGCGAGGTGATAATCTCTTGAAAAGTTAGCCAGAGACAAAGCGGCGCTTTGAACCATCTTTGAAAGAATGTCTATTGAGTACGAAAACTCTCAGAGACACGGCAATACAAATTACAACTCAATGGTTCATCAATCAAACAAGGATTTTGGGATCATTCAAATCTACTAGCATTTAGCTCTTCGAATCATCTCCCAGCAATTTCCCTCTATTTGATCTTTGCCAAAACCTAACAACTACTAACTATAAAAAAAAACTCCTTGAATATTACAAGAAGAATCAGTGGAGTTGTTCATCAAGTTCCTAATCTGCTGAGGGAATGCATGAGAGAAATATCATAACCTATCTGAGAATTCTAACTAGCAATTTCCCCCATTATACATCTTTACCGGACAAATTTCACTCATGCTTCTAACAAAAGAATCTATCGGAGACTAAGCAAAAACAAACAAACACGAGATATCAACGGTGAGTATGTGAGTCGATAATCACTTAGGTGATTTTGATTGTTAGAGGCTTAAATAAATAAGGACCGTGAAGACAATAAGGTGATCCAGGGGCCAAACAACAAAGATGTTTTATATATGATAACAAGTTTTAGTACATTACATCTCTTGCTATTCTACAAGACAAAAAATATGATACAAGAAGCTATCTATCTCAGAGCTATTTGGATCCGTGCTTTGAAATCCTGCGGCTTCTCCTACAGCAATGGCAATCCGTACGTCTGGAAGGTATCTTTTCTAATCTTAATCCCTAAGCACATCGGGTTCGAGACTCATCGAGATCTAAGGCTTTGATGGCGCCCGACTTCTCCTTCTATGACTCCGATAAGTAATGATCCATCAAGCAACGAGAGGAGGCGGAGGTCTAGGAAGCGCCGGACTCGGACATCTTCCTTATCGGTAAGGCTTTACGGACTACGGCATATATCTCGGGACCACTCACGGAAGTGTTGGTCCCAGGTAACGTTCGGAGTGTAGAGGCGGGGGGGTGAATACACCAGCCGATTTCTCAACTTAAAATGCGAACGAGTCCTTTTCACTGAGAGTGGCCGACTTTATTAAGGCACAGTAGCTACTAGAGTCGGAATTCGGTACCGTTCGAGATAAGTTCGGTAGTGCGAAATGTGTAGGCTCAAATTTAGTTGAGTTAGGAAAATGTTTTTATCAAAACGGTTTTTGAGTATATTATCTGATCGATGAAGCTTTCTTTGGCAAACTGAGTTGAATGATTTTAAAGAGAGTTTTTGGTATGCACGCATTAAATCAATGCAATAGTAAATAATGAACATAGAACGAGACAATTTTAAAGTTGGTTCGGATCCAGCAGATCATGCGTCCATTTGTCCGAAGATCGGGGAGGCTATGTATTAGAACTAAGATAGTCTCGATCGGTTTGTGCACTGTGGACAAGCCCTTTAGTCTTCAGATTTATGCGAGCAAGTCTCGGTTACAAGGTATCAAACTAAGTGTTTGAAAAACTCTCCAAGCGTGAAGGAGTCCTTCTGCAGTAAGGATCAGTTCGACTATGAACTCCTTCGTCTAAGCCTATAGATATGAACAAGCGAGGCTTGGGTTAGAGGGATAGGGAACAAGAATGTGACTACAGGTGACGAACGGCTAAGTATAAACTTGGGTTCGTGTTCGGTCAGCTTGGATACTAGAGGTTGTGTGTTTTTGGTTCAGCTTGGTTTCCTTGGCGGATATGTCGTCTTTCACTAGGAGATTGTTTCTTGGGCACACTACTTCTGCGGAAGACTTAAGGCATTTATGAGTTGCTCTTTTAATGCTTTCTGTGTATTCTTGATTCTAGAGTGAGCTTCAATTTGATTTTATCCCTCTATTTATAGAGCGGGGATTAGCATAGATCCGTTTGGAAACTACGATCCTTTGTCTCTCTCTTTTGGGTAGCTAACGGCTCTTTCAAAGTATGGTTGTAGTGTCCTTTCCCTCCCATTTTTGGAAAGTTGTTGACTTGTCGGCTTTAACGGATATAGGGCGGTGGGTTGCTTGTCATTGGTCGGGGTTCGGGAAAGTAGGTGAGACGAGAATAGACTTCAAGGGGATACGAAGCTGACTTCTCTCTTCCTCGTATTGACTCTGTTGATTTGACTTTAGAGAATCCTATTTGGCAGGGGCGTCCCGCCCGTTGTTGAGTCGATCTCTGATGAGTGGATGCTCCTGCTGAGTCGGCTCTCACGAAGATCACCTCTAAGTTCGGTGAACTACTCCTATTTGAGTTCGGTACCGCTGACTCCTTTCGATATCTTGCTCTGTTTGAGTCCGATGTCTTGACGTCTTCTACTTACAGATGCTTGGGCGGAGTAATCTATCAGTGCTGCTGAACTAGATGCGAGTGTCTGCGAGTTTGAAACACTCGAGGAGACATAACAAAGCAGGTTACAAAGCCCGAATGGTTCATCGGTCAAGATAGGTTTTAGGATCTTCAAATCTTCGGTAAGTATTAGATTGCCTGGGAAATTTCTTGAGTTATGTCTCAGCCGATTGTGAGAAAGGCGAGATCATCTCCCCGACAAAGAAGCCATTCGGCAAACGCATTTATCTTGTGCATGTCGAGGCCGGTGCTTCCCGGACAAAGTACCTCTTAATGAATTGGCTTTGAGAGTTTCCCATTTAGAGTCCGCTCATGGCGTCTATTGGTCGATCCGCCCGCCGTGCAGATCTTCGGTGGGCTTCCTCCTTCGACTATATTTATAAGGAATTTGACTTCCTTATCGGGTACCCTCTCTCGTGCCTCTTTCTCGGTTCTCAACACGAGAGCTTCTCAATCTGACAAGTCGAGCCTCTCCAGGCTACGTGATTTTTCCTTGCCTTACATTGTCCAGTCCGAGCCCTCTCCATCGCCGTGTCCCATGTTTCTTTCATTTTACGGTTCTGTTCCTTAGAAGGGCATGGGAGGGAATATGTTCCTACGATTGGGGTGATTGTGATTTGGATTTGGAACTCAGTATCACCTGGTACATCCCGAGACTTGGATTTTTCCTAGCTTCTTTGTTCTTCATTCGGCTTCCTTCTCTTTGTCGGCCTCATCAGCGATTCGAGTTTCCTTCAGGGAGGCTTAAGTTCCGGTCTTCTTTCCCCACTATGACCTTTGTTTTACCCTAAGTGGAGCTTTCTTTGGCTTATTGGCCGCTTCAGCTTCCTACAAGTTCCGGCAGGCAAGCTTTTCGTTGGCCTCATCGAGCTTGCTCCTTGGGGCTTATATATCTTTTGGCTCCTTTCTATGGTGGGGTTAGGAGTTTCATCTTTTCTTCCCCTTTCCCACCCATTGGAGGAGGGCGAGAAGGGAGTCTCCTACTCGTTTGAATCACTCCTCAATGAAATCCAACAACCTCTTGAATATGTCCGATGGGAGTTTGGGGTTCTTGAGACCTTCAGTCTGGCCGCTTGGGCCGGTCTCGCCATGAGGCCCTACATCACCCGATTCTTTGAGGCACCCTTGGCACGACACAGGTACCTTGGGGGTTAGAGGGAGGGCGGTTGTCGTCCAGTTTGCTCCTCGTCTGCGACATTGTCCCCCTTAGTGTCCTCGGTGTCCTTTCCCCCCTTTTGGCATCATCGGAGCCCGGGGTAGGGACCTTAACTTTCTTGTTCGACCGTCGTATACGTGCTTGACTTATCCAATCTTTATCTTGCATTTTCTCAAGAGCATAGGTAAGGAGTCGTTCCTCTACTGTGATGAGATCATCCCGTACACATTACTTATGTGAGAATCCACCGGTGTCGAATGCTTTGCAACTTAGCATCTAATTGTCTCTTCAAGAGTCTTCAGGCGATTGAATTCGAGCTCGGAAGCTTGACTCATTGAAGAAGCGGATTCGATTATGTCTTGAGTGGTGCACCTATAATCTTCCAATAGTCAAGCCGGTAGCTTCCAGCCCGATGCTGTTGCTTCTCGAACTCTCGCTCTACGAGTGGATAAGGCATTTTGTGAGTATAGTTGAGAGAGTCGGGGAGGCTGCGAGGTTTGGATAGAGGGTCCTCGACTCCTTTATCTCCTCACTGCGAGCAAGAGTAGATTTCTTCCATGTCTTATGGGTGCCTTGGCGCAGAAGTCGATTATGAGCTCCTTGACTTTTTAAGGCCTTGGCAACGAGTCTTTGATCATCGGCTCTTCGAGGCTGGGCGCAACCTCGAGCGGGCCCCAACAATAGTTGTTGCAGGTCGCGGCTTGGGAGGTTCCAGCCGCCCGACTTTGCGGAGGGAGGATGGTGAGAGGTAGTTCGGTGGATTGAAGGGTTTGTCCACCTCCTCCAGGTTGAGTTCCCTCCTCAGCGAGGCTTCTCGGGGGCATGTACCGTGCTGGGCGGGTTTGTTCGTCGGGGATAAGACCCGTCGGGAAGGCGCGGCCCTGGCGTTGGCAGGATTACGGTCATTCGAACGGCCAGCATAGCGCCCTTAAATCCTCTAGGGAAGCCCGTGTCCACGAGGCTCGGAATAACCTATCTGTTCGTGAGTATCGGCTCCTCTTCATGCGATTGTTCGCGGTATGGCTGTAGAATAAAGCTTGTTACTGCGAAGACCATTCACGGGAATCGTCGGCATGTGAAGCATGGCCAGCTTTACCTTGCGAGAAGAAACCCAAGTTAGAGTGACTTGATATCTCAAGTATGGCCTGCGAGACTTCTCGGGAGGCTGTGATACCTGAAGAGCTTAGCCTCAATCGATAGTCTCGGCCCCAGGTGCCTCTCTGCAGATCAGTCGAATTCAATTAGAGACATGGCCTTCTCGTGAAGGGATCTCTGCTGAGGGGTGGAGGCGACTAGTGGGGTGCGAGAGATAGGAGTAGATGGTGTTCGGCCGGACCCCTGTTCCCTTGTCGCTTCCGCTTTTAGTGGAGACTTCCTTCTTCAAGCAAAGACGGTTTTTCTCGAGAAGACTACGATTCATCTCGTAAGTCCCAAAGGGAGGAGTAATAAGCTGGTTCGAAGCCGTCTTCTACTTCTTCGATGGAGTCTTCGAGACAACTTTGGGTGGTGTTCTCTTCTTGGTCGGGTGGACTTCTTCGACCCTTTCTTAAACTCGATAGGCCTGTCCCGTCTATTGCTGTAGGGCTTGTGCCTGCTTTCGTGAAGCGATTTTCTTTGGGTTAAAGTACCCCTTGTCGGCATTAAGCGATGTGATCAGCCGCCCATAAGTCCTCGATCCAATGCTTGTCGGCTTAATCAGTAGGAAACTTTCCCTTGGCCGAGTTAGGCTATCAGTTACCTTATCAAACTTGGCGGCACTGAGATACAAGAAATTCCTTCCGGAGAGAATTCCGTCAATTGACCTGTAGCTCTATCATAGATTGCCATCATCATCTAGAGCTTTAGGGCGGACATTGCCAGTCGAAAAGAGCTTGCACAGGCTAGTCGATTATCAGTGACTATGCAAGCTATTGCTCTGTACTTCGGCAACATGGAGTTTTTCGGGAAGCGGCCACTGAATGATGTCTGCTCACCCACGAGAAAATTTCGAATATTCATCGAGCAAATACGTCCTTATAGGCTAGTGGCCAGCGATCTCGGTGCTTGGCAACTAAAAGCTCATTTGAAGAGCTTGCTTTATAGACATGTTTGTTTAATTTGAGGAGTCGGCACGGGGCGGGTCTATGACATGATAGATGATGAAGCGTCCCTGCTCAATGTCTCCATCTCTTTGAATCGGAGTTCGGTACATCTCTCCGAAACACTGTCGTGGAAGAAAGAAGGTGCTATCTTCCTCAAACAAGAAACCCTCGGGCGTAGTGCCCTCGGCGCCTCCAAGCACGTCTGTCATGATATCGAGTTCGTAGGTGTCGAACTCCATAGTTGGCTTTCGCACCAAACTCCCCATCCTTCTCGAGGATCTCTGCAATGTTGGCCGTGGTAGCGGCAACAACATTCTTCGATGCCATATCTATAATGCTTTTGCAAAACGAAATATCGATCGTATTGAAAAATATTACAAATCAAGCAAAGGATCACCTGAATACTCTGTATATATATTTTACGTAATACTTTTCACGAGAAATTTCGAAAGCGTTCATAAATGGCCAGATTGAGGTTTTTTAGAAAAAATTAGGTTTTAGTTGCGAGAGTCGAAAATGGCGGTTTTTACAGACTTTAAACATGATATATACGATCAAGAAGATGAATAGTTTAATATCCCGACGGTTCGGTTTAAATGCGCTTTGTATGAGATGGACGGCCGAGGATTGAATGTTATAAAATAAGTAATGATCAAACTAGCCGCCTAAGTCAACACAATTGTAAATAGCCAAAGTAGTAACTTGATAAGACAAGCGTTTAATGCGCGATAGAGAGAGTTCAACAATCTTTGCATAGAATGTCGTGTATTTAATGAAAAGCGTTATATTAAATGGCATTGTTAAGGCATTGAATACGATGCGGGTCGGGAGATCGTGATACATTAAATATAATGTTGGCTGCGAGTAGAGATATGACAGACTTTCAGGTGAACATCGTAGTCGATTGATACCTCGTGTAGATGGTTTTACGAATCTCTATGTCTTGAATGAGTTTAGTACGAGAGTGAACATTCCCCACTGCTGAATGCTCCTCTCCTGAATCGAGCTTGCGATTCGGAGTCGGTAGGGTCCCCGATAGACCTAGCTCATTAGAAAGTTCTCGAATCTTGCTTCGGCTAGAGGCAGTCGAGAATATCGGCCCTTTGTTGGTCGGCGAGACTTCACATCCGTTTGATAAACTATTTACGGAAGCGGACGTATGTTGCGTAGGCTTTAGGAATAGATCGGTGCCTCCAATCTTGCGGCTGGAGCGAAAGTTTTGTCGAAATCTATCCCTTCGGCTTGACGGTAGCCTTTTGCCACGAGTCTCGCTTTGTTCCTTATTATGACGTTGCTTTCATCTCGCTTGTTCTTGAAGACCCGTTTTAGTTATGATCACATGTTGTGTCGGGGTCTATCAACAAGCTCCCATACTTTGTTTCTCAGCGGGCGGATTCGGCTATTCTTGCATGGCGATGATCGATCAACATCTTTAAGTGCGTCCTCAACTAGCGAGGTTCTTCGAGTAGATAAGAAATAGGAATATAGTGCGCTTTCTCCTTGGCCGAATACTGGATCTTGTCTTTACACTTGTTGGAAGGATCTTCAATAATTAAATCGAAAGTGTGAGGGTCCCAACCACGATCGACGATGTTTTAACTCTTCATCGAAATTTGTTCAACCGCGGATAGTAGGTGAATTAGGATTTTCCGTTGTACTATTACGAGATCGAAGTAATGTCGGTTTCTAGAGTCCGAGTCTCTCTTGAGTTACACGGAGTTCGGGCGTTCTTCTCCTTTAAGATCAAACAATTCCATCGAATTGAGTATGATTGTATGTGTGATAGCATCTACTCTACCGGGGCAATATCGATGAACTCGATTATTGCAATTGCTTAGGATACCCTTTTTAGCTTCCTAGGGAGTCTCATTTTCTTAGTTCAGCACCCCTCTTACTAATTACTGGAATAAAAAAAAGTAGATGCATTCGACCCGAAAACGGGAATGGGCTAGGGTTACTGAAATTATAATCGATGATCGAGTCGATTCCATGATTATAACTTCATTCCACTATCGGACCAAGCCGGAATAGGGTTATATATATTCTCGAGGGGTCGTTCGAGCGTATCTAAATATACTTCGTTTATGCATGGATCCTTACGTTATTCCGAATTTCCATTTAGGATTAGGAATAGGCGTAATCGAGACTTTCTTTTTCCATATCTCTCGTTATTTTTTGGGGGGACCCTATTCACCTCTTTGAGCTTCTATTGAACCGAGAGATAAACAATCAACCAAAACACCTTCTTGGGATGCCTTGGTGGTGAAATGGTAGACACGCGAGACTTAAAATCTCATTCTAAAGAGCGTGGAGGTTCGAGTCCTCTTCAAGGTATAATATTGAGAATGCTCATTGAATAAGCAATTCAATAAGAGAGCTCGAGATCGATTGTTCGAGGAACCCCAGATCTTTGTCGGAGTAAGGATCGTCAGCAAAGGCGTTCTAGTGTGTTGTAGATTCTTATCCAAGACTTTGTATCATTTGATGATGCCATATGAATGGCTAGAAACATGTGAAGTGTATGGCTAACCCGATAACGAAAGTTTACGTAAGGGACTTTAGAAAGGATGAAGGATAAGCGCATCTAGCCACATTGAATGCATGTCGAATGGTTAATGATGGCCCCGAATTTTTTTTTTTTTAATATGAAAATGGAAAAATTAGTATGAATTGATTCTACGTTGAAGAAAAATCGAATATTCATCAACTCATTCGCTCCATAGTCAGATAGATCTTTTAAGAGCGGTTATCGGACGAGAATAAAAGATAGAGTCCCATTACACATGCTACGTGTCGATACGCAAACCTATGAAATTTATAGTAAGAGGAAAATCCGTGCTTACTGATAGCCGGGACAAAGGGGTCGCGATCTCGCGGTGTGCTTCCATTTGTTCCCCACCGAATTATCTATCCTCGTTAGATGTCTCCCGATTACCACATCGGTTTCTTCATCGACTGAGGTTACACAGGATTGATTACGCATTCGGTAGAATCAATGCATTCGACTCAATATGCTGCTTGGTTGTGATTCGATAGTCTTGACTTCATTTTCCTCTTCGAATCATCATCCCTAACCATTTGGATCTTCTCAACATTGTCTTTCAAGCTCGAATCTTGTAGGTACACTTCTTGATGTCCTCAGTTCTGATTTTGAGTTTACTCCTCTCTTGTTAGCAAGCTCATTAAAAACAACATGAGGGCTTCCTCCGTGCGAAGAGTGCAGTAGTTAAAAACTCTGAAGGCTTTTGTTGACCGGGAGTATCCTAAGAAGACTCCTTGATGCACTTGCTATCAAAGTCTTTAAGTGATCCTTTCCATTATTGTGGATAAAGCACGAACACCCAAAAATATGGAAATAAGATAAGAAAGGCTTCTGCAGTGCCTAATTCATATGATGTCTTGGGAGGTGCTTTGTGAGTGTAACATGCGGTGTCGGTTGTACCCTTGAGAATATAGATGGGAGTCACGAGTGCGCGAGCGGGGGTTCTTCTTTGCTTCTTTTGAGTTTTACTGTTCTTCTTTTCGTAATCCCATTTTGTTGAGGCGTGCGCGCGGCGGATGTCTCGTGCTACATGCCTTCGACTTTGAGGAACTCTTCCACCATCGAATTCGGGAACTTCGGTTCCTGTCTGCATCATGTATCACTTCATGATTTGGGTGTTCATCTCGACACTTTGAGCCTTTTCGAAGCGCGAGCTGACTACTGTTTTGACGTCCATACTTGTTGGCCTGATATATATGACCCATGTGTGTGGCGCGAGTTGTCATCAGTGACCACTAAAGCATACTTCTTGCCTCCCGATCGTCAGCTTTGGAGGGCTGAGACGAATAAATCCATATGTAGCGGTTGAAGGATTCCATCGGTGGAAGGCGATGGAGCCTGGAGGATTTTGCTTCTAAGTTTGCTTTCCCTTCGAGACATGCTTTACAGGTGTCTTTCTTTTGAATACTTCGTTCGGCACGGTCCTTTCATCGGCGTTTTCTAGCTAGCTTGTTGAGCGTCTTGAGGTTGAGATAGGCTGGGGTCTTACGTGCCGGGAAACACTTCGATTCTATTTCGTTCTTCACCGGCAGCTTGCGAGGTTCGGTGAGTTCCGATCAGCTACATAGATATTCTTTGCGCGAACTACGATAACCTTGTTTTCCTGTAGATTTATCAATGACATCACGAAACCGGCGTAAAAAGTAACTCTATTCGAGTTATCACAAAATTGACTAACGGAGAGGAGATTATGTTGAAGTCGCTTCAGCATATGATACTCTTTGAGCGTAATTACATTCAATCTTTGAGTGTTCCTTCTTCAACGGTATGAATTCTTCGGTGGGTTCCTACGGTACGTCGTCTGACTTGAGCATCAGATGTCTACGTACCAAAGGGTCCTTGTGCACTGCAAAAGCGAATTATATTCGGGTACCCTGTTTTTTGATTTTGGGTCCTTAGATGTTAGTCTCCGCGACCTGGTGGTCACCGAGACCAGTTTCTTCCCACTTTGATCAACATACTTGACCCTTTGGTTGGTTGATCTTTGCGACCCCGAGGCTTTATTGGTTGGGAGTCTGATCTTACGAGTTGGTTGGACTTCGACCTTAGCCTTCTTCTTCTTCGACTTTTGGATCCTCTCCGACTATAGGATCATAATAATACGACCACATCTTGAGGTGGATGACTCGGCTTTTGTGGAGAGTCCACTTGATCGGTACCCACTTAACTGCACGCTAGTTCCCCCTTGGCCCGAATGGGGTGATTTTGAGCTAATCTTCTTGTCGAGAATATCTATAGCTAGGATGAGGTGCCTTCATCTTACTTTTGTTCTTGCTGGGGGTGAATTATCTAAGCATTGATAGTCTCCCCTTGAACAAACCTATCGGCTAACCCCCGGTTCTATGGCGTACGGGCGAGATGAGGGGAGGCTCCATGGCCTTGGACCCGAGTCCCTCCTTGCGATGTTTTGGCTTGTTGTTGGCTATCATCTCCTCAAGCTTTTTCTCGGCGCCTCATGTATCGCTCTATCGTTCGAATTCCTCCAGACATCATCACCTCTTCTTAAGCATTTCATGCTCGGTGCAGAGATTACGAGAACTCTTGCTTGATAGACTCGAGTTCGATATCTTTAAGGAAGTCCAGTCGTTGGTCGATCTTGAGATATGATCTTCTTGATCGAGACTTGGCCATCGGAGAGTTTATTTCCTCCACTGAGTCTCAACACGAGTTCTTCGACTCATTAACAACTGACTCTCTGAGAAAGTCTCTAATTCTCCAATTCTACAGGTATCCAACTCTGAAGAGTCTTATTGAGTGCTACGGCCTCATACGGATGCTTGCTCATCGTGTAGTTCTTCATATGCGGTGCGGCGTCCGATTCTCATCTACACGTAAAATGGTGTCGTGTGTGCGGTGTGAAGAAAGTTAGATGGAGCGTGAGAATTTACCTCATCTTCTTCTCTGCCCTGTAAGACACTTTTCGACATCTTCTTCAAGCTCTACTGCCGTGAATGCCGGCTTCATCGTTTGATAAATCCCATGAAGGAGTCGACTTCATACGAGTCGTACGAGAGTTCACTAGACGCAATATATGGCAGCGCTTCTTGATGAACTTCTCCCCTTCGAGCTTTTCGTGCTTGCTCTCTTAGGCATGCTTGAGTTGGGGACAGTCTATTGGTAATGTCCTTGCTTCTTGCCGGTTATGTAGCGGGAGGTGATTTTGCTATCATTGCTCTCATTGTCTTTCGATTGAGTTGAATCCTCCTATTTCACTGCAGTCGAAGTGTGCGGTTCGGAGTGCGCTTGGGTGTATGCTCAGAACTTACCCTTTGAGTGCATGAGCGACTACAGAGACTTCTACGTGCCTCTCCTTCTCCTTCGATACTTCATGGCAAGCGGTGTATATTTCTTAGCGAAGTTTCCTTCTTGTTAAATCGTTGTTTTTGAAGGCTCGGCGGCTATATGCGGGGCGCTATCTTGTGATGCTTTGAAATCATGGTCGATACGGATGTCGGCTTTAGCTGTTGCTTCCTTTTGGGGTGAGCTGGCACAACTCGAACTCCTCGACTTTTAATTCTAAAAGATATGATCGGAGAAACTCTATCAAGGTCGAGAATGTCACAAGCGATATTGCGAATGGAGTCGAATGTCAGTCAAGCCGATGCTCTCAATATTTTGGGAATCAGCTTTCTCGATTGCGGAAGCGTCTTTCCCGGCTGTTGTTAGTGTTCATCATATCTGTAATCGTCGTTTAGATCTTCAATTGGGTACTCTGGAGCATGAGAGGCGTCTATCCAACTTCGAAGTTCCAGCATAAGTTTGTTTTGCCTTAATCTTAGAGTCCCCAGGCTCGGTAGCGCTAAGCATCCCAGGTTCTTTCGTGGACTTGCGGTCCTGAACTCTTGAGAGATAAGAGTCGCTCGGGGGTGGTCGGTATGGCGTTTACGGCTACTCGGTCTAGATTGTGAAGCTTCTTCTCTTCGGGGTGAAAAGACTTCTATCTTTGAGGATCTTCCTCCCGGTCACCATACTAGCCTCCTTGTCTTGGATCACGGACCTCGTTGCTTCTCGATCCTAGGGACGATAGGTCCGTCTCCCAGAAGCTATTTTCATCTTTGTCGTGGAGGGAAGTCGAATGAGCTTCCATTCGACTGTTGCCATACCTCGTAGTTCTCTCTTGAGAACATGGGTACCATCCCATTCTTGACATATCGGACATTGTAGGGTAATTATGATATGGTGAAGAATGATATGCGGTGAAAGCGTTTTCGGGATCCCGTTCAAGTAGACCACTTTCGAGATAATAAGAGTCTTAGAGAACTTCTACTCACGATACCCAGATTGTTGGTCCACGATATAAGCGTTCGGGTGTAGAGGGGGGGGGAGTGGGGCATTGTAAATTATGATATGAGCGAAGAATGATATGCGGTGAAAACTTTCTCAACTTAAAACAGAGCAGTCCTTTTGCGGTGGGTGCCTTATTGAACAAGTTTAGTAGACCAAATAAGTTATGCGAATCGCGTGGCGAGTAGATGAGCTATGCGACTATCTTTGGGAGCCACACTAGGCGGCCATTGAGTCAAGAAGTTGATCTTGTTCGGTAGAGTGCGGAAATGTGTGTAGGCCCAGGTCGGTTGAGTTAGAAAACATTTTTATTAAAGCTTGTTTCGGTATATTAGTGCAATCTTTAAGCTTTTCTTGGCACACGATTCCAGAACTGATTTTGAAAGATATTTTCGGTATGAGCGGTAATCAATGCACGGTAAAGAGGCACACGTGTTTCCTGCACGATTTTTAAAGTGGTTCGGATATCAAACAATCCTCGTCCTTTGTCCAGAAAAGATCAAGAGGCTATTTTATTATGCGGGTTAGTCTCGGTCGGTTTTGTCTGCTTGGAAAACACTTTGGACTTGAAGATTATCTTGAGCAAGTCTAGGTTTACAAGGATTTCACTAGGCGTTTGACAAACTCTCCAACTATGAAGAAGTTCTTTTCTGATAAGCAGTTCATGGATGAACTCCTTCTATCTAAGCTACGGATATGGTTAGAGCTTAGGTTAGAGGGAAGGGAGCGAGAATGAGGCTTCTAAGAGCGACGAGCGAGTGAGGATACTCTGCCACAGGTTTTGCATTGATCGCTTGGATACTTTAAGGTTATAAATCTAATTTAGCTCGGTTCCCTTTGAGCAAGAATGTTGCCCTTTTGCTTAAAGTAATTCTTTGAAGATCTTGCGGAAGCTTAAGTCGGTTTGAATATGCTCGTAATCGCTCGTGTGTGTTCTTGACTTCTAGGTAAGCTTCGATTTGAATTCTTCCCTCTTATTTATAGAGAAGTTTCCATGGAAAGACACATTTGGAGACGATAATCCATGTGTGCATTTCTGTTTTGGGTAGCTAACGGCTCTTTCAAGAAATACAGCGAGTCTTTTCCTACGATTTTGGAAATATGTTGACTTGTAGCTTTAATCGAGGAAAGTAGGCAGTTTGTGTGCTCGTCGTTAGAGGCACAGAAGTAGTTGAGACAAGCAGACTTCAAGCGCGGATCTGAAGATGACTTCTCGAACCTCGTATGACTTCTTGATCTAACAAGTAAGATCATTGACAGTCAGGAGACGTAAGCGGCCGTTCTTGAGTCTTACCTTGGTTCGATGGTATACTCTGGCGAACTCAGCTCTCCCGAAAGTCAGCTACGAGTTCGATTAGGCTGCTCTGCGAGTCAGTTCTCCCCGACTCCTTTGTTATCTTTGCTCTGTGAGTCGGCCTGCGAGTAAGAACTCCTCTTAGTATCTTTGCTCTGCGAGTCTAGCAGCTACTGAGTCTTCGCCGTAGTGCTGAAGGCGATAAACTGCGAAAAGTTAGTAGACATAAGCAGGCCACGAACCATCTTTGAAAGAATATCTGCAGTATGAAACTCTCGGAGACCACGACAATATAATTACAACTCAATGGTTCATCAATTAAACTAGGGTTTTATGATCATTCGAAATCTACTAGCGGTGAAGAGTTCTTGAATCAATCTCTCCCATCGGTAAACATGAACCTAATGTTTGATGCTTTTATTAATAATGGCCGGTGAAGCATCTCTCACCTTTTCGACTTATTAGCTGAATCTGCGACTTTTCGAGGGCTAAAAGTGGAAGGTTTAGAGATAATGACAACACCCAAATTCGAGGATTGGTGGTGGTGATTCATTATCATCATTATCGGGGAATTTTCAGTGGCGAGATCCTCCACAATGCACCCATCCTTGGGCGGACATTTGTCGCATCATCCTGCGATTAAATCTTTGATGAAGGCGTTGGTTGATTAGAGTACATTCGAGTGTCGCCCTTCGGCGGCGGCATGAGCATGGGCTGGCGAAGATAGTCCATCGGCCGTAATATCAACTAGCTCTCGTTCCCCCGATCTCTCCCGTTGAGTGTACATTCTTCGTTGACCAAAGACGTAGGAACCGTCCTTTGGTGAATCATCTCGTTTAGGATTGCCCCGTTTTCAAAAAAACAAAGTGCATCGAACCTACATGCGATGGCTATATCCATTTAGATCGGTGATCTAATATCTACGAGTATTTGATGCGCTATTTCTTAAATGGTGATCGCTATTTTCATGCCAAGTAAAATTCTCGCAAACACTTTCGAGAATCTTATAATTAGTATGAGAGCAGGGTCGAACTCGAGGAATAGTTGGAAATCAACTATATCTATCCTTTTGATCAAAGTTTTGGTGATGCCTCCATGCATAAATTTTGGGTTACCTACCTGAGGCGAAGAAAAGTAATTAACAAGAGAAGTAAATTGAGGGAAAGCAAGTAAGAAAAGGCGGACTACGGTTTCGGGTAACTACGTTATAGAGACAACTACTTCGATCATTGATGCATGGAATTTAATTAGTTCAAGGATCAACCGGTTATAGAGATCCGTGTGTTGGACAACGTACATACCCTAATTCCTACTTACTTAGTCGGTAATGGCTTGTTGAACAAATTTCACTACTCACACAACCTAACATGACCTACTTGTTGAACAAACCTAGATTTAATGTTTTAGACAACATTACGAGAAGAACAGTTTTAATCTCTCTCAGTTGTTGGACAAGCTTACATAGATGATTAACCTCCTTAATTCGAGCTACCATTACGATAGCTTTGCCACCTAAGTTGTTCAACCGTCTAGCTTGTTAACCTTCAATAACCTAAATTGATCGAGTTTAAGTTAATCCAATTAAATCTTTCTACTAGAATTAAGTCGAAACCTAGTCTTTAATTACTACGTCCAATTAGATCTCACAAAGTTTATATCTCATACTTGTCACCCTCACTAAAGCCCTAAAAGATTTAGCTACACATGATTAACTTGAATGAGCGGAACTTAACGAACATGATCGGAATAGAAATTAAAGTGCGAAGTAAATAAGCATGCTGATATGTAAATTAGAGTGCGAAAATCTTAAAAAAAAAATGCCAAAACTATGAAGTGAATGGCTTCAGAAATTCGCGGAAATCCGGCGAAATCGAACCGCTTTACGAATCTTTGAAAACTAAAGTAGGCCGAAATTAAAGGTGAAACTATTGAAAGCAAATAAAAGTGTTTGATGTTCTTGATCTTTGAATCTAAAATCTAAACTCTGCGGGACTAAGATCGAAAGTGGTGGAGAACAAATCTACAAACATTTAAAGGATGAAAGCGCGAAACTGTAGAGTCGTGCGTCTCACAGCGTCTCGACTCCGCCCCCACTTGTCTGAATCTTGAAGCTTATCCTCGAAAAGAATATCTAGGGCGTATCTTATGTAGATCTTGATCCTCAAGACTCCTACTCCAAATATAGTTCAGCCCTAATATATCTTCAAGCTTCCAATCTTTAGCAAATATTTCCTTCTCGATCTAAAAGCCCCTTTTTATCTCCAAAGCGTGCCAAAATAACTCCCTTTTCAAATCCGAACCGCACCTGGCATCATCATTGGATCATAAACCTCCTGGAAATATGCATTTTTGGGCACAAAACAACATCAACTTAGACAAGATTAGCGTCGGAAGCTTGGGTGAATTCGAGGTAGTATAAAATCAAGCACATCAAATATCCTCACACTTGAATTTTACTTTCCCTCAGTATGGAGTGAACAAATAATACTACTACTCGAATCACCATTCCCCAAAACTCGAAACGAGACTAAGGATAGAAATAAAAACACTAAGACACGAGACTGCGGATTCAAAGAGAGCAAATAAAACAGCAGACTCCCAACCTTAACGGGCTCAATCTTGAGGCATACCAAGCGTTCGCGAAACGTCGCCTGATTTCCCGATCTCACGGCGAACATGCGGTCCGGTCAAACCTTCATCAACCCAAGTGGCAGCATAATTTTTCAAACCACCGTTCGGATATCGGCTTGAGAGGCCCAAAGCGTAACTAAACTACCTCACCGATTCACTCGTCTCTCTCTATTCTAGTCCCGGGTAAGCCAACTCATCAAAATATACTAGTCGCGCGATTAGAATAGCAAGTGGTCAATCTAGCAACTTCAGAAAGGGTCTTTCTCTTGGATGTAATGGGGCTTAGGAGGACTTATTCAAATATATGACATGGTAGAAGTGATCGCGCGATCCTAGGGGTCCAAAAATTAAACACGTACGCTGCATGCTATTACTTAGGCGTTGATTCCAGCAGGCGGATAGTAAGTACGGGGAGATAAACAATTAAGCCTGAGATGGATATTTTTTCACATTCAACTTGGGCGAGCGAGAATATAAACATTGAACTTCATCCTTCCTTTTCTTTCTTGAGTGCTATTCTTTTTTTTTTTTTTCTTCTTCTTCTCTTTTTTTTTTCTTTTACTGCACCTTCAACTTTTTTACTTTTGCCCCTTCTACTATTTTTTCTTCTCGGTACAACACTCTGCTTTGTGCCCCGGCCGCGCCGGCGGAGTTGGGAGAATGAAAGCCAAGCCGCAACTCCCGGGATATCGGTTCAACTTGACTATCTCCAACAATTCTCATAAAATCTCTTCAAAAAATTGCCTCAAATTATGAATTACCACGACAAACACATAAAATACATAGAGATTGAGAAAGGCTTTGAAAGGCTTGGCTTCTTTAACTAACTCGTGAGAAAAAAACAAGTCTGTAGGCTTCAAGAAGTGGCTAACTCAAGAAATTTGAACAAGGTTTTAGGAATTGAAAGAAGTAAAAGCTCAAATAGTTTAACCACTAATTTGCCTCCTATCATTTATCGGACATGACCACACAAGTATGGATACTTTGCACACATCACTCTCGAAAATAGCGAGGAAGTGTCCCACTTTAAAGACTTAAATCTCTCTTTAGTGATAAGGTTTAAAAATATTCAATTTTAACATGCTTAAATTTTCTCATCCCCAGGCAAAAGCCATATACAAAATCTTCCATAGAAAGACAAAATATACCCCCGAATCATCCGGAGAATTTAGTCGAGGAAAGTATGCAAAATGCAGGAGAAGATTTATCAGCAAAATCACATCAACATCATGAAAACTTAGCATGCTTCGATCACAGGACGAAGGACCATGACCCGAAACACAACCTCCTCAAACTTCAACCTTGTTAGCCCTCGAAGCATGATTAAAAAAAAAAGAAACATAGAAGCATGCAGAGGAAACAAACGAAAAACGCTGAAGCAAAAATAAAAATAAAGGCCAGAGAAAAATTTTAAAAAAAAATGGCCCGGGGAATGGTATCACCTTTTAGATTCTTCATCTCATCCGAGCGAGCTATCCTTTGTCTTCAGAAATTCATCCAACTTCTCCTCAAGTTTCTCCAATACTGCCTCTATCCCAGAGCCAAACTGTCCTGCTCCTCCTCACCCACTTGCCACAGCAGAGAATAGCTCGGGACACTGGGTCCCAGCCTAAAGAACTTGTCCGGCGCGTCGGTTCCAGCCATAGGTCGGCTTAGCCGGCATTTCAGCGGCTAAGGCTCATCGTAGCGAGGGTACACATGCAAACAGTGGTGCCTACGAGGATATCAAAAGCAAGGATTCTGCGAACAAAGAAAGTAGCAGCAAATGACATAGAAGTATGGTGTCGATTCGGCCTAGCTTGGCGATGTTCTCCAAGCACAATAAGCTATCCCGATACCTAAAAATCAAGTTTAGTCACTTGTATCATACACACATAGAAAATACAACTCGTAACACTCACTTTGAAAACCCGTAGTAGTGCCGATCAAATTATAAGCAATGAAGTAATGGCACAAAGCGAAGAAACGATGTTTTCAACATGATAAGTGCGGATAGTGAGAGCCAAAAAATTCATTCGGATCGGAGCCGGAGCAAGTAATTTTCATGCATTCTATGACTATGTAAGTAGGATTCATCTCGAAGCGAGCAACGTAATATGAATCCGAAACATCATCATAATAATCAACATAATCTAACAATCCCGATCTCATGTTCCAATCCCACAAACAAGTATGAAACCCATGTCCCGCCCCAATGGAAAGCAATGCGGTCGTCAATTCATATTACAGAGCATCAACGAAATGAAGCAGTGAAAAACTCTAAAGCTATATCTTTGCGGCAAAGTGAAATGATGAGGGCAAGCAGCCAACTCCAGCCCAATGTTACAAAAATACTGAAAAGAACTCAACACGGATACCTAAATAACTCCAAGACCTTAACATCAACGAACATACCTAACTTGCGGGCCCGAAATTGCCTCTTTTCACATTTCACATTGCTAACTATTCCTCATCGAAGTGGCGGCGGGAGACGATCTTCTCATTCGGAGATTTGGATTACGAACATGTTATCGTAACCATCTTGGCTAGCTCGAATCATAGATATCTTCTTGGGTTGTGGCATATCGGTGAAATAGGGTTTTGGTCTTGGCATCTAACAACACGTCGGTTGGGCGATCGAAACTTCCGAATGTAATCTTCATCTTCCTGCGTCCTCAGAGGATACACACCGTACGATTATTTTCACCCGTGGAATGTGAATTGTACCATCCTCTCGATGCAGTGCCACCCACAGAGTGCGGCTCGGGCTACGATCGCGTGCTTGGCGTAGCAGCTGATGGAAGATTCGAGGACAAGGGATTGCAGGTGCCATTGAGGCGGTAGAGACTGCAGACGGGTTGTTCTTCGAGTGGTTGACTCTTGCCGGTGGCGAGGTGGAAGCCACTAGCCGGCGACGAATGCGGTGCGAAGCAGCGGGGTGCAGTAATTAACGGGGCTTTCTCCGGGCGAGATGAAGATGGGGTTTTGGCACTTACAGTGAAGTGGCTACATGTCTTGACAGCGGCACCTCGGGGGTTGTCTCGGCTGGCCCACCCGGTGTGTGACACCCACTTCCCCGCCGCTTGGCCGTGCGGCTTCTTCGTGAGTAGGCACAACTTCTTGAGCGACGAAGGAGGAGTGGCTTGTTTTACGGCGACTTGCTTGTTGATGTGGCGAGCCGTCGGGTAGGGACAGAGGAGAAGTCAACAACCCCAGGCTTCGTCGCAGTGAGCGGTCTTCTTTTTTGCTTCTAGGAGCTATGAATGTGATGGAAGATATTGTAGAAGGTAAGAGAGATGATGAGTAAGCTTGGTTGAAAACGATTTTTGAGAGAAGAGAGAGAGATTGTAGCGCGGAAACCGGATTTATGGGAACTCCCCTTTGATTCAATCTTAAAGTTCAACTTTACGAGGTTTGTAATTGAGTCCCCGGTTGTTTGTCTTGTAAACTACGTCCATTGTCTTACTTCGGTATCCACTCTGCCTTCAACTTTTGTGTCAATTGGACTACAAAAATTTTGATGTGTTTTGCAATTAGGTCGACCCATACTTGGAGTAATTTCCTTCTTCAAACTCCTTCCTTATATAGCATAAATCTTGATACTTCCTTCCTAAGTTATGATTTTCTTCCACAAATATCGAGATATCCTTCATAGAATAGTTATACACTTTACAAACCAACACAAAAGACTATATATGAAAAGAGCTGCAAATAAGGAAACTAGACTAAAGAAATAAAATGCAAAAAAATAAAAATAAGATAAAGGATACGTGTCCGGGGTGCCTCCCACTGAAGTGCCTTGATTTAGAGTCGCGAGCTCGACTTCTTCCCAGATGCATCAAAGTGTATGTTGGGAGATATAATGAAACCTCATCCCTTGACTTGAATTGATAGAAGTAATGATAGAGCTTCGGCCGATGATGGCCATTCACTCACAGCTGACTTAGATCGCAAGATCTTCTAGATCAAGCTACGTTCAAGCTTGGCCCGAATTGACTTGATAACAAATATGGCTTTATCCGTCTCGAGCGAGCTTCCCAGCAGAAGTGGGCAGAAGTTTTAGATTGATACAAGAGTACCAATTGTCCAACTTCAAGCTGTTTAGATCCTGCAGTTACGATCATGCCAAGCTTTCATGTGCGATCTTTATACCACATAGAGGCATCACTAAGCTTGAATCTGAATTTTCCACATTTCTTCTAAATAATCTCATTTTACATTGTCACCACACTTGAGCAAGTTACGAAGTATTCATTTCCTTTCCACGTTTGCCAATGCCTCATGCAACGAGCTCAGCGGGTAAAATGCCACATTTTTCCAGAAGGTCAAATGATGGGGACATGCCAGTAAGGGTCTTGCGTGTTCTGTACGCTGGCCAGAGAGGCGTCTTCGATCTGTCCTCCAGTTTACACTTGCTTGAGGCGAATTAACGGCTTTCTCGAAAACATGCTATCTCCATGTTGGATCCTTTAGCTTGGCTATTTTGTTTGGGGATGATCACGAAGTAGATAGGCGATGTTGACATCCGTATTTCTTCATCAAAACTTCAACGGTAGGATGCAGAAATGAGTACCGTTATAAAGCTTATTATGGCTCGAGGAACCGCTTGGAATCGTTGGAGCCAGTGGCTTGGAGGCTTGATCCTTGGACATGTAATCCCGACTAAGAGTATGTAGAGATTTCGAGCGAGCTAGGGGAAATGTCCCGTTAAATCCGTACCCCCTTTATCAAATATTTCACAAAAACGCATCGGATGTTGAGGTAGTTCGTCTTATTTGACCAATATTGCCAGTATACGTGATATTTGCAACTCTTTGCTGCGAGAAACTTCATGAAAGCATCTCGATTCAAAGTTAACAAAAGAATCCACAATCGAGAACCTTTCATGCGGTACACTTTCTCCACTATGTCCTCCGTAAGGTGATGAATGGCATTGTTCCCAGATCTCAAATTGTTCCTCCTCGGGTACACACCTTGAGAATAACTTGATGGCTCGACTTTCGAGTATATGATTATCCCCGAAAATAATACTTTCATTCATGACCAATTTCCTCCTTTAAGCCGTGGTAAAATCTGGTGGTAGCCTCCTTGCAGTGAGATAATTAACAATATTGGCATACCGAGAGTTTTACCATCCTTTCCTTCAATTGCATAACATTATGCGCCTCAGTTTGTACTTACTTGGAGCTGAGTGATAGTGGAATTTTCATCACATGGCTTGGCCAAGTTGGTATCTTGTCGACTCGAGGTGACGAGAATAATAGAATGCTCTTTTGGAAATGATTCATGATTGGTTTAATCTTGGGATGAACTAGGCGACTGAATGATCGGTTACATTATCCTGGGTCCGCTTCTTATCTCTGCAGCTACCGTCGAATTCGCCTTGTGGCGAATCCCGATGTAAGAGCGTGGTTTTGTCTCTTTCTTGGCGAGTAGATGCTTGGCGGCATGATCGATGTGGCGATCACCTTTAACATTGTGAGATATGAGCGGAATTTGTCCAACTTAAAAACAATGGCCAGTAGGTCGCTGCCCACATAGTGTAATTGCGTTTAGGCGAAGATTGAGCGTCTTCGGTATAGTATATACTTGTAGTAACCTTTTCATTCTTTTGTGCACGAACTGACTCTATCAACATAGTCTT
The DNA here is from genome assembly GCA_028984105.1 of Lavandula angustifolia. Taxonomy (NCBI): domain Eukaryota; kingdom Viridiplantae; phylum Streptophyta; class Magnoliopsida; order Lamiales; family Lamiaceae; genus Lavandula; species Lavandula angustifolia. The sequence goes on along the minus strand of JAPVEC010000076.1, from coordinate 17,830 downwards.
GCATCACCACATGCTTTCGAATGGAAGTTTCCAATTCGGAGCTTGCATAATAGGAGCGGTGACAAATTATTCCTTGAGAAGATCGAAAGCTTTCTTCGATGCGTCAGCTAGGACAAGCGGGCGTCTTGCTAAAGTAACCTTGTTAAAGGTTGAGATGAAAATCCTCTTTATCTCACTTTACATTTTGTTGGATATGGTAGGTACCGGACAATTAAATCAACAAATGCTTTATCAACTTGAATACCCCTTTCTTATATTATATGTCCAAGAACAGTTCCTTCAGCTACCAATACAAATGTAAAACTTTTCATAATTAAGAATTAAGTTCTTCTCGGCTAGCATCTTCTTATTTACCACATCCAATTTTCCAGACATCGATCGAAAAGAATCTCCGCAGAGCGGTGAAATAGTCCAAAAATACTTGATGCATTTTTCAATAAGGTGGGAGAAAATCTTTTTATCATGCAGCGTTGGAAAGTTTGAGGCGTTACCTGATCGAAAAATGCGGCGATGGCATAAGTACCAAACGAGACATGTAAAGGTATTCTTCTCTTGATCATCACTTATTGACATGGAAATCTGAAAATATACATTATCCATCAAGAAAACGAATAGGATTGATTGGCAAAGTCTCTGAAGCATCTCATCCAATGAGCGGCAGAATAGAAAATGATCATTCCTTGTTGCAGTGTTCAATTTCCTATAATTCGATGCATTCTTTATCCGGTCACCAACCTCGCGGTACCAATGATTCTTCTCATTCTCGACAACTTGAAAACATGATTTCTTTGGTACAACATGTGCAGGGCTGTTGAGATTTGAAAAGCCCTCTGCGGGTCTCGACGGCCCATTATCCGGCTCCGATAGGATGCCTTAGCATGCAAACATCGGTCCGATTCGATGATATCAACCAATGTCTGACGATAGCTTCGAGTATGTTTCTTTAGAATTTAGACCAATCGCTCTTCTTCCTCTTGATAATTCATTCTTGATAATCACTGAGGAAGAGTGCACATCTTGACCAGGTAAGCTATACTTTAAGTTGTTGGCGGCTTCTTAAGTTCCGAACGGGCGGTCTAACGTAGCGGTGGGTGATCTTTGTCTTCGAGATTCTGCTTAAGAAGCTGACGGTGCCACTATTTGAGACAGCGACTTGGTACATATTTTTTAACGCTTGAGAACCTGATATGAAATATAGATAGAAACGTTATAGCTTTCTTCACTTCCTCATCTAACATCCCTCCAACATACATCTCAAAGAGACTACGTATTATGCTAACTCCAACTTATCTGCATCGTGTCGTCTCAAAGATGTTCTTGAGCCAGAGAGCTGAAACGTCAGCAGAATAAGCATTTTCCTGATGAAGGGTTTTCTAATGCTTATCATCAAATCTTGTATGTGAACTTTTCACCGCTGATGGTCCAAACAAATAGTACCCTTACAAATATCAATTAATGCCTTAGCCGTTTAAAAAAGGTCGACCTAACCATATTCAAAGTTCCTTCTTTCCACCATGAAGTGTTAATCCGCGTAAAAATCCATAAGATATACTCATCGTAGACTGCTCAAGAACATTTTAAAGAAGGCCGCCGGGGATACTCATGGTCAGTGAAGCTAATTGAATAACAACTTTAGTATGGTTAATTCAACCCCAGCTAAGCTATTAAACACGGATAAAGTGTCGCATTAATTGAGGCTTCTAGAGTCAATAGGAGCTTTTAGGATCATTTTAGTTTCGATCAAACGAGAAGTGTAAACATGCGGATCAGCACTTCTCGGGAGCATATTTCGAATACATCTTGGGAATATTCTCATTTACCACATTTTTACTTTTTGGCTTGTCTTTCCAGGGGATGAATTCTTTCGACTTCCCCTTGGTTGTGGAATCTTGATAGCGTGAAGAAATGGCAGATTGAGCTTCCAGGTTTGAAAAAAAAGATGGACATGTAATCAGTGCGATCATGAGGCTTCTACTTCCGCACGATGCTGTGGAAATGGTGGATCGATCGAACACTCCTCTTGGAGAACTGCTTCTTTTATTTTCCCTCTTCATCGACTTTCTCCTTATCTTTCTTTGAGTTAGGTGACTTAGAAATGTTCGACTTTGCGAGTACCCGGTGGTATTAGTGCCCGGCTTTCTTGATGCTTCTTTGGTGCTTTACTTGGTAGATCACGAGAGATCTCTTCAGGCTAAGAGTAATGTTGGAGATGATTGATCCTTCCGTAAATTGTTGGGAGATCACTTAGTAGCCTAGTGCTCTAAATTTGAAGATCCCAAAACCGTACTTTGGTGATGAACGTTTCGTTTGTATTTTGTTGTTTTGTCTGAGGTTTTGGACTCGGTAGACACTCTTCATTTTTGGTTGGACGCTCAGTTAAATGGCCCGGCTGACCGGCCCGGGTATCGGCCTTAGTACCGAAGAAGGAGCTTCGATATCTTGGACTCAGCATGGCGGTATGCGAAGTCGGTGGAGGCCGAACTCGGCGAGGTAGTTCCCGGCTTCGGTAGATCTTTAGTAGGGGCGACTTAGGCGGTATCTTCGCGAATATAAATCCAGACTTCGGCAAAGTGAGACACTCTTAGACTATCATGATTTACTAGTCAATCCGGCGAGTCCAAGCGAGGAATAGAGAAGTCGACGGATCGCGCTTGAAGTGCGGTTTTGTCTCGCCTCTTTCTTGACCTCGGTGAAGTGGTGTCACGGGATCGAGCAGTTTATTTGGTCTCTTGAACTTGTTGATCACGACACTCTCCTTAAAATTGTTGGCGTTTGAAGTTTGAGGGGGTATTTTCAGGTGTATTCACCCCTTACCACTGAGCGTTAAATGCAGGAATAACAATTGATATCGAGCGAGAAGTTCCCTGGGGCTCTTGTTATTCACGGCGGTCTTGAACGAATCCCGAGAAGAAAATGTTTTCCTTTGCATATCATTCTTCATTCCTTATCATTGTTTTCAATGTCGATATGTCAGGGAATCGGGATGGTACCCATGTTCTCAGTGAGAACCACGGGGTATGGCGGGTCGGGAATGGAGAGCTCTGTCCGGCTTCCCTCCATGATGGCATGTGTGATCTTGGAGGACGGACCTATTGTTCCGATGGTTGTTAGTGTTCTAACTCGAGGACCCGGCCTGAAGCGTGGTGGCCGGAAGAAGATCCCACAGACGAAGTCTCTTTCACCCACTGAGGAAAACACAACAGGCAGGTTGCAGGCTTGTAATGCGGCCTACCACAGGCGTGCTATCTCGGAAGGAGAGTTCAAGGCGCAAGTCCGCGAAGGAACTGCAGGATGCTCTTGCAGCCTGTTGAGTCAGGACCAGAAGATCAAGCGAATAGCTGACTCTGGAACCCGAGCTGGAGAGAAGTATCTCCATTGCACGGTGACCACGTTGAAGATCTTAATGTCGATTAGCGGATGCGATGAACGCACCATCAGCCTTGAAGTGGGGAAAACGTTCTCCAAGCGAGAAATGAATCTCAAAGGTTGAAGCGTTGCGAACGATTATTGGACTCCTTTGCTACTTTTCTTGAGGCGTTGATCTAGATATTGTTACCTCTGACTATATCTTTTCGGAAGCTTACAAAAAGGCGAGGGATTCAGGGTTAGTCTGCATCGAAAGAGCTGACGGCTGACTGACACCCAATTGACCGTACTTCCAAGCATCGGTCAGCCTGGCCGGCTCGGCATCTAGCAAGGTTGGCTTATTGATGAGGCTACGAAGGAAACTAGGCAAAATTCACTTCCTGCGGTGAAATATCGGAAAGGGGAAGGAGGCGCAAGCTCTCAGAGTGATCGAACTCGAGTAAATCTGAATATACACCCAGCGAAATCGGACTTATACAGATGAAACGAAAGGCTCGAGGTCGGTCGAAGACGGCGAGAGCAAAGAGAAGTCTCGCTGCTGCTACAAGCGCAAAAGCAGGACACTATCGGTATGATTGTTGCGAGCTTCCGGTCTTGCTAAAACAGCGCATGGCTTCGAAGGAGAAGTTAAGTCGAAAGCGTCCAGCATATATAGGTTTGGTGAACTCTTGTTGTTCCGGATAGAAATCGATTCCTTCATGGATTCATCCAGAGCGATGAAGCGGCATTCCTGTGACGTAGAGCTTAAAGAGGCTGAAGAGTATCTCATGGCGGAGAAGAGGATGAGGTAAACTCTCACAGCTCCAGTTGCTCTCTTCTGGCTAACGTGGCAACCCATTTATTTTAGGTGCAGGTGAGAATACGGGCTGTGATTGCATATGAAGAACTGCTCGACGAGCGATTTAAATGGTCTGCTGACTCGGTAAAACTCTTCGGGAGTTGGATACCCTGAAAGTAGAGAATCAGAGACTTTCTCAAGAGTCAGTTAGCTATTGAGTCGAGAAGGACTTGTGTTGAGACTCGAGGAGGAAATAAACTCTCCCGATGGCCAGAATACCGGCATCAAGAGATCGGAATCTTAGTACTGACCAGCTTGACTGAAAGATGCGAACCGGGATCTACGAAGCAAAGTTGTTAGGACATCAGGCAGCATATTTGCTAAAGAAAGCGATGATATGCGGAGGAATCTACGATGACGGAGCGAAGTGTGGCGCGAAAGAAGCAGGCGTGTTGGCCGGCAACAAACTACTTCTTTCAGGAGGACTTGGATTCGGCCGTGGAGCCTCCTCATGCCCCCGTACGCTCGTAAAAACGGCTAGGCCGATAGATTTGTTCAAGGGGAGACCATCAGCGTGCAGAGATCCCGAACCCTAGCGAAGAACAAACAAAAGATGAAGGCACCTTGCATCCTCAGCTATCAAGACGTTCGACAAGAAGATGGGTTCCAAATCACCCCGGTTAGTCAAGGGGGAACCAACAAAGTTAAGGTGGATTGATCAAGTATGTGACCTGCTCGCAACCGACACATCCATACCTCAAAGATATAGATCATATTGTTATGATCCTATAGTCGTGAGAGGACACCAAAAGTCGAAGAAGAAGAAGAAAAGCCGTCAGGGGCGCAAAGGTCATAAATCACCAAATTGAGAAGATCGGGACTCACGAACCCGTGAAGCACCGTAAGTCGGCATCGGCCCGGTCCAAAGGGTCAAGTATGTTGATCAAAGTGGGAAGAAACGGACGAGACCACCACGGTCAGTAAGACGGATCAGGTTTCCCAAACTAACATCTAAGGACCCCAAAATCAAAAACAAAAAGGGTACCTAAATATAATTATGTTTTGCAGGTGCACTAAGGACCCTGGGTATGGGGACATCGGATGCTCAAGACACTACTGACATACGGTGGCGACCTGCGAGAATTATCACTACCGAAGAAGGACCCCGAATCGGAAGTTTGGAGACAACACAAAGGCTATACTAGAGGCTGTGAACACTTCCGGCATCGTGGAACCTGGCTTGATGGGCCTCGCAAGAGTATCATATGTTGAAGGACTTAACATAATCTTCTCTCTAGTAGTCAATTTCGGGTGATAACTCGAATAGAGTGATTTTTTAATCGTTTGGTTTACGCGCAGTCATGGGTGATAAATCTACAAAGGGGAAAACGTAGTTATCGGCCAATTAAAGAATATCTCGTAGCTGATCGGAACTCATTTGAACCCGGCTTGTTGTCTGGCGAAGAAACCACAACGTAACGGGGTGGCTGCTTAGGGCAAAGCAGACTCCGGCCCATCTCAACTTCAAGACGCTCAACAAGCTAAGCTAGAAACACTCTGCAGCAAGAGGATTTGCCGAGTGAAGTGGTCTCCGAAGACACTCGGTGTGAAGCATGTGCTAAGGGAAAGCAAACAAGGAATCAAAATCCACCCTTTCCCATCGCCTTCGAGCGACTTTTAATCCTGCAATTTGCACACATATGGATTTATTCGGTCCAGTCTCTCCGGTGATGATCGAGGCAAAAGTATGCTTTAGTGGTCATTTATGACTACTCGCGCTACACATGGGTCATATTTATGCACAAGCAAGTCTCGATCGCCAAACGAGTTACCAACGCCTTACTAAAAAGCTCGGTGTCGAGAAGAACATGAAGATTATAAAGATATGTTCGCAGCAGTAGGAAGCGAAGTTTACGTTTGAATTGCTATGTAGCGGAGGAGTTCGCGGCAAAGGCGGGCGGGCATGAGGACGGCACCCGCGTCAGCGCACGCCTGAACAAAATGGGGTTATTTGAAGGAGAGAATAGAACACTCGCAAAGAAGCGGCAAGCAACCCCCGCTCCGTAGGACTCCGGGACTCCTAACCAAATTACACGGGTAGCTAACACTGACGTCCGTATGCATGTTACCTGTAACGGATCTCTAACTTGACCAAGCAACATAAGAAGACACCATATGAATTACATGGAACGGCGGGTTGCCTTCTCACATCTTATTTCCATATTTTTGGGTGTTCGTGCTTTATCCACATAATGGGAAGGATGGAGTTAAAGACTTTTGATAGCGAGAGTCGGTCCTGTGGAGTCTTCTTAGGATACTCGGGTCAGCAAAGCCTTCGCAGTTTTTAATTACCGGACCTTTGCGTGGAGGAAAGTCCTCGTGTTATTTTTAATGAGTTCTTCTACCGAAGACGGGAGGGCTTGAAACTCGAAACCAAAGTACGAGGACATCGACTAAGAAGCACTACGGATCCCGAGCACGAAAAATAAAGTTGAAAAGATCCGGGATTGTGTTTGGGATGATGATTGAAAAGAGGAAAATGAAGATAAATCTACCGGGAATCTCATCACCGAGCAGAAGTAGGCTGAACAAATTGACTCTACCGGAACATAGTCAATCCCGAAGCAATTCAGGTCGATGAAGAAACCCAAGTGGTAATTGAGACCTGTACCGAGGATAATAATTTATGGGAAACAAATGAAGTTCCCGAGCTAAATGCCCCACGAACACGGTGACTCATTAGACTCAGCTACGAGTACGAATTGCTTCAATCTCAAAAATAGTACAAGTTTCAAATGCCTATTTAAAACTACTTATCTCGTGGTTGAACGAATCTTAGATGAAGAGTTGGAAATATCGTAACATGGCCGGAGCCATTACTTCCTACTGATTATTGGAGATCCTTCAACGGGCGTAAAGACAAAAGATCCGATTAATGGCCGGGAAAAGCGCACTATATTCTTGCTTCTTGTCTACTAAAGAACCCCAAATCAAGTTGAGGGACAAAAAGCCAGATCGTAGTTGGATGCGATCAGAAAGCTATGCAGAGGAAATAAATGGGTTGACGAGAAAGCGAAGTATAGGAGCTTGTGTGATAGACCTAGTCATCAACATGTGATTGTAATACAATGGGTTTAAGAACAAGCGAGATGAAACAAGTTACAAGTAAGGAATAAAGCAAGACTGTGGTAAAAGGTTATTGTAGAAGTAGAAAGTTCTGAAGGAAACTTTCCTCCAATGCTGCAAGATTGGAGGTAATCGACTACTCCAGTCTACGCAACATATCAAAGAATTCGAGTTTATCAAATGGATGTGAAGTATGCGTTCTTAAATGGCGTCTTGGAAGAAGAAAGTCTATGTAGAACACCCTCCCGCTTTCAAATAGGCGGGAGACATCTCCCGGTCTACCCACACTGTGAAAGGAAACTTCGTACGGAGTTAAAACAAGCACCTGGGCTTGGTGCGATACCCATGTCCGGGAAGTTTCTTCTTCGTAGCGGCACATGAGACCGCACATTATTGACCATTCGACTAGAAGATGGCATCCTACTTGTGCGGATCTACGTAGATAACCATTACAACCTTCGGATCAAAGAAGCAGTGCATCATGATGTCAAACAATTTGAGAAAATGATGAAGGATAAGTTTCTGAGATGTCAACGATGGGAGAGATGAATTATTTCCTTGGTTTTCAAGTCGAAACAATCTGATAAGGGAAGTTCATCAATCAAGGCAAATACACTCGAGACCTCATCAAGAAGTTCGGTTGTCACAGCCGCAAGCCAAGTCAAGATCCCGATAAACACGAACATGAAAAAATTGATCTTGATGAAGAGGGAGTACCAAGATGGACCATGTTTCGAATTTCGTGCTATTATTGGTTCATTATTATATCTAGCGCTACTCAGACGCGACATAATTTTGGCAGGGGTACGTCATACATTCAAGCGACTCCCAAGCCGTAGTGACATGGACTCAAGACAAAGAAGATTATAAGCTATTATCTCGCAGGAACACTCGACAGTGGGTTTATGCTATCCTGGGATGGCAATATTGAACTAAGCTGGTTATTCTCGATGCTGACTATGCGGGATGTAGAATTGACCAGAAAGTCAAGTTAGAACTTATGCTGGCCTTCATGAAGTAAGGCGATTTAGTGGTTTTCAAATAAATGGGTGCACGTGGTTTGCTGCGCCCGAATCCTTTAGGCCGAGACAAAGACTACACGACTATGCCGATCTTCGCGACAGCCTCCCGGTACAATTGCAATCACTGTGGAACCTCATACTTCATACTTAGATGCGAAGCACGTGGACATCAGTACACCACTTCGTTCTGCGATCATGTCGAAAAGGAAGAATATCGAGAATGAAGAAGATCCATACTTGACCGACCGGGAAGTGCAAATATTCGCACCAAGCCTCTAGGTGAAGCTGATTCGAGAGAACTTTCAATCAGTAGCTAGGTCTCGTTGGACCCCTACCGACTACAGTGGTAAGTGGATTTAGCAGAGGAGCACTAAATACAGGGGGAATGTTCACTCGCGATGCGAGTAAATTAAGTACGTAGAGACTCGGCAACCATCTCACGAGGTATCGGTGACTACAATGTTCGGCTAACGAGGTTTGCATATCTCTACTCGAAAGAGCGCCGATGAAATATTACGTGCAGTTATGGTGGATCCGTAACTGGGCCAGTATTCAATATCTTAGAAAATGCATTTAATATAACGGTTTACATTAAATACAACGTACATTACTATGTAAAGCATGCCTGCAGGCTTCTACTTGGCGCGCATTAAATAAATGTCGTATCAATTACTTCTTTGGCGTTAGTTACAAGCGTATTTTGACTTAGGCGGCTAAATTGATCATTACCTTTTTTTTATAAATCCTAGCCGTCCATCTCATGAAGCAATTCAAAGTGGAACCGTGGATTTTTTAGCTGTTCAATCTTCTATAACATATAAAAACATGTTCAAAGTTTAGAAAGCCAGCCATTTTCACTCTTGCAGAATTTTTCGAAGCCCTAGTTTTTATGCAGAATAACCTCCAGTTTCGTCACATATTTCTATCCTTTCAATATCTGAAGAAACTCTTTGGTTAATCTTGAATGATTATTCAGCATCGTATATAATACTTATAATATTTTTTCCATTCGATACCGATATTTTTTCATTTGTAGAATATAAAAATCACTTACAGATCATACGTCAATGTTTCCCTGGACATGCAAGAGATCATAGAGAAGGATACGCGCCTGGTGCGAACCATGATGGAGTTGAATGCTGAACAGACTGACTTCATGGAAGAGATCTTTGGCGCTACGAGAGCGACAGGCTTGGAGGGTTTTATTCTCGTCGAGGAAGCCATCGTACTTCTTTCTAGAAAGCCAAATTATTGAGTTGTCACTGGAACTCAGTCGGCCAGAGAAGGAGACATTCGATGCGGGTTCAAGTCAATCATTCGGTTGGGAGACCCCTCCCATGCTATTTTTAAATCAAGATGATGTCCGTAAAGGAAGCTCTCCGGCGTAGCTTCAAACCTACGAATGAAGGATTAAGTATACAGTGCGGATACAAAGACGATCTTACATGGATGAGTATTTAGAGAGCTTTATGTGGGAAGCCTACAACATTAAGAACAACCTTCCCAAAGAAAGCCATGCTCCCACATTTCGAGCCGCTCTACCATAGAGTAAGCCACTTAGCGCATTGACGAGAGCGGTCGTTGCTTTTGATCAGAGTATCGAGGCCAAGATTCACGGTATGATGTTGGCCACTACTGATCATGCCAAGATCAACTGACTGAAGTTCTTGATGAAGGAATTCTATGGCTTCCAGACGCCTAAGTTTGACAAATCATCCTTAACGCCCTAGTGCGTGAAAGGAAAGCTCTTATACGGACACAATTGTGGCCGTCTGATAGAAGACTTATGTGGGCGACAACTTTGTATATGCTTCGATTAGCTATACTTGAATCTAGAAGAAAGTCGGGTTCCCGGGCGGGGCGCCGACCCTTCAAGAAGTCAATGGTCGAGAACTATTGATCCCAAGACAGAGGCTCAAGACCTCAACACCTTCCCAAGAAGAGGTCGCCTTCTACGTATACTCCCAAACGGCGACCCAGGAGCGAAGACGAGTTCCGTGGATGCAGATGTTTGGCTAACTGCTTTTTAGCCTCCCGGGACGAGGCCGAGTCCTCGGAGAAGACTACGTTAGTGGAGAAAGCCATCTACATTGAATAAGGCGAAACTTGATGGACCAAGGGGTAGAGACGAACCGATCCCCACTACTTTGAGCCCCCGGGATTTCCACTCCAGCTCAACAGTAAGATTCCATCTCGCTGAGAAGCAACCGTCTAACATAGGCTGGAAGACTCGAGAGAAGCGCGTCCCGGAATCAAAATCAATCGAGATAGAGCGTCTCGCTCTGCAATCAAGACCTCCCAGAGATTTTTAAATATTTTTTCGGAGATGTGTGTCATGACATCTAATCATATCATGGCAGGCAAAGCAGGCCCCAGCACTGGGACATCGGTGTTTTAGAGTGGTCAACATTGAACTAAGTTGATCCAAGCCACCGCTCTGTGAATCAACTCCACGGGAAAAGAGGAGTTGATGATAAAGAACAAGATAGGCTACTCGCAGCCTTCGACATCTGTTCATGGACGACACGAAAGGCAACCATGCTCGCCATGTCTTCCCGAACGCATCGCCAACGGCCAAAGCCGGGCCGGCGGGCGCCCCTACATGGGTCGTAACCCGATGGGTGGGGACTCCACCTCTGTGATTCGAGGCCCACGAGAAGCCTCGATGAGGGAACTTCAGCCAGGACAAGGATGCTCCCTCTACACAGTCGGGGAACTGAGCACCGCATCCTTGCTCCCGGTGACAAGCTTCAGGCCGGCACCTCAAAGTACCAGGCGGAACTAGCACATCTATTTGCTGAGTTCGCAGTTCGAGGTAGCGCTCACGTCCCCCAAAGCCCGATGCTCGAAGGTCTGGGTGGCGGGACCGAGGAGTCAATTAACTCATAATAGACTCCTCGCCCATGCCGTCCACGTAAGATGTGGGAGGGGTCACGCGTGGCTCCGGAAAGGCGGAGATAAAGGGGCTCGTGAAAGCATCGGTCGAACACGCTGTCCCGACTTCTCAACGATACGACCGACGAGTTTCCACTCAAAGAGCCAACTTCGAAGAGCAAATGGCGTTTAGGAAGCTGGCCAAGCTAAGGCTACGGAAGAATACAAGGCAGCGGTCATTTCATACTTGCCATCCATTTCTTACATATCTCGTGCCTCCGAGCTCTTAGACTCCAAGCCATTCGTAGCTACGGAAGATAAAGTGGATCAAAAGCTAAAGGATATTCGAGACATGGATGAGAACCTCTCACAAGAAGCACAACGAGCTGATTAACGATGAGGAGGAACGAGCTCCACGAGAGGCTTGTGAAGCCGCAACTTGAATCGCTTGGGACAAACTTTCTTCAAGCTTACTGAAGTCTCGAATAAGAAGGCTAGCCGTCTCCTACCCACGGTTTATTTTTGGCTTGATGCCAAAAAGGGGGAGGAAAGGTGAAAGTACCTAAAGGAAAGGAGTAGGTACTTTCGTGAGTACCAAAAGGAGTAAAGGACAATGGACGGGAGCTTACTGGAAATTCCGCAATCTGCTCTTCTATCGGTCCCAGCTACTCGGACAGAGAGAGTGAGGCCGAGGTGTCTCGGGAGGCGGTGGCGAAGGCCGCCGAGATCGGCCTGCGGCCTAGACCAAAGGATGCCGTTTCCGTGCAACTTTCAAACTCCAAAGCGACATCATTAAGGAATGTCGAGGTATGCAGAGGGGAGGATTCGAGAAGAGGGAAGAAGTCCTCTACCTCCACACGGTGCAAGGGAAGCGAAAAAGAAGTGTAACAAGCTTCCCACCCTCCCAAAAAGAAAGCAATTAAATGGTTCATCACTCTCGAGGAAAAAGCTCGATAGCGGCTGATGAAAACTAGCTAGGGAGATTGCCGAGGCCGAGGTCAGCCTTGACAAGCCAAAGAAAAGCCGACCAAAGTAACAAAGAGGCTCCAACAGGGGGAAGGAAGCACGGGGACAAGGATTCCTCCAATAAAAGCAGGCTGAGTGATTTAGGCAAGGCGCACAAGGAGAAAGAAAGAGATCAAGACGCGACAGCAGCAATCTGAGTGACAGCAGGTACTTCCAAAGAAAAATCTTTAACACCCGCGGACTCGAAGAAGAAGAGCATGTGCGCTTCTATGTCCCTGCAAAGCTCAAGAGCAAGAGATGCAGAAATACCGGGATCAAATGGAAAGGTACCTAGCATGCAGGAGCCGAAGCCAGGCAGATTGAGGGGAGCAAGAGAAAGGCTGGTACTTGTTGATCTAGAAGCTGCAGGAGGATTAAGTGCAGGAAGGGAAGCAAGCCGAGGGATACCTGAAAGCTAACATTCCTACAAATATAGAAGACTGAGAAGCCTACAGAGACCTCAAAATCCATGCATGCTCAAAGGGTTAATGGATGGATGCCATGCAGGGAACGGACCCCGAGGTGGGAGACACCGAAGGCGTATTATATCAAGATATTCTGCCGGAGATACTGCGGCCTAATATGCACAAGTCCATTGCCTCATGCTTGAATGGCTTCTAAAGACTAATCCGGAGATCTATGCACGAAGTTTAGGAAGGCCATAGCAGTATAAGATTGATGTGCCAGGTCCTGGCTCCAAGACTTATTGCCCGCCCAGCTGAAGCTTGATGGTTACGTACACAATGGGGTAATTGAAAAGAAATCCCAAGGATGCTTTACTCGGCCCAGCAATGGAGAATGAAGATGAGGCTCGCCGATATGCACGGGTGATACGAAGCCGAGAAGAGTCACCTACATGTAATGTATGGGCGCCCACTACTGAAGTAAAATCAAAGGACTTCAAAGGTCGTATTGAGCAGTTCGAAAGATGATAGATCAGCTTCGTATTTCTCCTGTTCTTTCTTCCTTAGAATTGCAAGCATGATGTACTGTCTTGAAACTTCTTCATATATAAATATAACACTTCTATTCGACCACACGACAATTCCTTATTTGTCTATACGGCCCGTATTTTTCTTTATATTGCCACAAGTTAATCACTCAAGTGATTCTTGACTCACACACTACATTTGAATCTTTATATATGTTAGTTCTTTATCTTGTTAGTTTATGTTTTGTTAGAATTGCTTTATAGAGGGAAATTGTTGTTAGAAGGGGGAAATTGGTGTTAGTTCTGCGTCAGATAGGATATCGAATATTTCTTCCCCGATTCCCTAATATTCCTGCGAACTGGAAGAACAACCCCAGCTGATTCTACTTGTAATAATTGTAAGGGGCTGCGTTACTTACGATAGTTATAGTGTTAGGTTTTGCATCATCAAATAGGGGAAAATGTGAGGGAGATGATTCGATCCTTCCCCAATGGTGTTGGGAGATCACTTAGTAGCCTAGTGCTCACGAAGATTTGAAGATCCCACAACCACTACGTTAGTGATGAACCATTTCGTTGTATTTTGTTGTTTTGTCTCACGAGAGTTCGGACTGGTAGACACTCTTCATTTTGGTTCAGTGCTGGTTACGTGCTGTCGGCTATTCGCCAGACTATCGGATACCTCAGCACTGAAGAAGAAGACTTCAAGATATACTTGGACTCAAAGCAGGAGCAAGTATATTGAGGGGTCAGAGCCGAACCGAACTCAAGCAGGAGTAGTTAACTAAACTTTCAAAAAGTTGATCTTCTGTGAGAGCGGACCTCGGCAGGAGTATGCTAACTTGATATAGAATCGTGATTCAAGAACTTGGTGGGGATGTACTTCGACTATCGAGTTTACTAAGTCGAATCACAGAGTGTTATGAGGTATATAGAAGTGATTTTAGATCCACGCGAAGTATGTTTGTACTCACCTTTACATTCTTCAGCCTCGACCCAAATGATAGCGCGACCGTCACTTCCATACGCTCGATTAAAGCCGGCAAGTGAACAACCTCTCGTGAAATGCGGAGAGAAAAGGACTGCGGCTAACATCTTTGAAAGAGCGGTTAGCTACCCAAAAGAGAGAGAGCCACATGGATCAGTCGTCTCCAACAACATCTGGCTCCATGTCTATGCTCTATAAATAGAGAGGGATGAATTTAAATTGAAGCATTTCACTTTAGGAAATCGAAGAACCTAAGAGCATTTAGAGAAACTGACTTCAAAAAAATGACTTGGGCTTTAGCAAGACTGCAAAGAGTAATCTCCGTGGCGAAAGGCGTAATTTGCACTTGCTCATAGTGGGAACCAAAGGCTGAACCGGGATCCGCAAAAGCCTACTAGTATCCAAGCGACTGGAATACGAACCCAAGTCTATACACTAACCGTTCACGCTAAACTGAAGCCCATTTCTCGTTCCACTGTCCTACTAACTTTAAGCTTCGGTAGATCTTATCCATGGCTTAGACCCAAGGAGTTCAATATCTGAACTGATCCTTATTGTAAAGGACTCCTTCATAGTTGGAGAGTTTTGTCAAACACTCCTTTAGTTTTATACCTTGTAAACGAGACTTGCTTTCAGTAGAAATCTCCAAGACCGCCGTTTGTCCAAACAGAGCAAACCGACCGAGAATTATCTCACAGTATAATAAATAGCTACCATCTTTCGGACAATGGACGTGTAGGATTGTTGGATCCAAACCACTTTAAAACTGCGTAAGTTGTAATGTCTTTTACCTGTTGCATTGATTACTTGTTCACGCATGCCAAAATATTTTTTAAAATCATTCAACTGAAGTTTCAACAAAAGCTGTAATCGATCGCACTAATATCTTCAAAACTATTTTCTTAAAAACGTTTTCTAACCGAAGCCGAATTTGTGCCTACGCATTTCCGCACTATACCGAACTTGAAATAACGGTACCAATTCGACTTAAGTCACGGCTAGCAGGCTCGGTGAAGTCGGATTACTGCACTTTCGCGATCCCGCAACAAATTTATTTGGTCTACCATGTGTTGAAGCAGACATTTCTCTTGAAAAAGACTGGTCGCGTTTAAAAGTTGAGAAATTGTTTTGGTAGTATTCACCCCCCCTCTACACCCAACATTAAATCTCGGGACCAACAAGTAACATGGCTAACATTCTTTGGATTAATCGGGACTTGAGAAGGTAGCTTTCTTGATTCACTCGAATCTCATTGATTAGGAAGCAGAGTTGTCCCATCTCGTCCGGCCAAGCTATCTAGTCCGATTTTGTGTTCGCCGAGAATTTTGGGATGTTAAGGATAACTTCATTATGAGCCAAATACTATGTTGCATAGTTTGTTGAGTGGCGCAAATCACGCATTCTCATGAGTAGCCATTTTGTCTTCATGTACTTTGCTTGGGCACGCTGGATGCAAAGGCGATTGATTTTGTTGGGTAAGTCCTTGTGTTTGGAGGGCGGTAAACCTGTTGTTGTGGCTGTTGTTGTTGGAACAACTGCGGTTGATCTTGCGGCAACTGCGTATTTGGGATTTGATTATCCCAGCTTCGCATTTGGATGATCCTTCCATCCAAGATTACAGGTGTTGGGTAAGGATCCCTTTTAGTTGGTTGTTGTTCCAATTCCCAATCAGCGTTGCAATCTCTGAGTAGAATTTTCTTGGGTATTACATTTCAATCAGGTGTGTCCAAGACTTTCCACATGCTCCACACATTTTGCGCTGCCGGGACGTGTGGATGTCTTCTGCATCATAGAGTGCATCATGTCTCCCATCTTTACAGTTCATCATCTGCTTTCCGACCTTCTCAAATCGATTATCCATCCTCTCCCATCTCTTAGTATCCAGATGTGGTTTCGCAATCTGTGGAATCGAGCTTAATTTGCGAATCTTTTTTGTAATACGTGACTTCTCCATAATCCTTAGTCACATTAGCTAATTCTTGAATTATCCTCTCAAAGTATCATTCTAGTGCAACTAGAAAAATTGCCTCCACTTGACGTGATTCATAGGTTTCTTCGTAGTGATTGTCATATCTTAGCCGTAAGAAGGTTAACAAGTCTCCACTTGGAAAAGTTATGATGTGGAAAGCTTTCGATGAGAGCTTTGTATCGTAGTCCAAGATCCATTTAAATATCTCATCAAACTCCGGCTGGACTCCGTAAATATCCTTTCGCATGTCATTGGTCTTGCATGGCAGAAGCAATCCCGAGAAATATTTATCTCATCTATGTCCATGCGAGTTGAGTTTGTGGGTAGACTTGTGAACCCAGGTTTCTGCATGATCCGTGAGAGCAAAGGAAAGCGGATAGTTTGAAGTCGCTCCTTTGTTCCGTAAGGAATTCTTTTGAGCATTGAGTATCTCACCCATTCATTTAGAAAGCGGGAATGGATCTTCATTCCATGAAACTTTGGTAGGGCTTGGATAAGTTCCCATACTTGATCTCAATCGGCACAGCAGCCCTTCCATTTGGATTGTTGTTGGAAGATCTTCACCACCCGTGCTTTCCAAAGCGATCCCAGCAACTTGGATTATTTCTCGATCATTGTACATGTTGCGGTGCCATGCCACAAGAGTTTCTCTTGAAAAAGAGTTCACAGCTGCTAACCAAAAAATGCTTTAGAGTCAGATTCGCTTTGGCGGAGGCATTTAAGTGTCTGCTTTAGCGATGTCTTTGTTCTTGCAGCATTGTCTCCTCCTTAGCCTCCTGCGGTTTTGTTCGATCTCTTTAATCAAATGCATGAGGTTCGGGTTGGAAGACCTACCTCATAAACCAGTTAAAGCAAAAAAGATCAAAGGTGCATACTGATTAATTAGAAAACAATTTGTTCCCGTTGAAAGACATTCAATTTGGTGATTTCCTATTTTCACACCAAATAAAATTCTCGCACACACGGTCAGTCTTATAATTAGTCCGGAACATGGTGAACTCGGGGAATAGTGGAAATCAACTATGTCTATTCTTTTGATCAAAGTTTTGGCGATTCCACCACCGCATAAATTTTGGGTTTACTTACTCGTTGGTCCCAGGAAACTGCGTTTAGGTGTTTGAGGGGGTGAACACACCTAAAACCGGTTTCTCAGCGTGGTTAACCGCGAATAACGAGCCGTTGAGAGTGTGCCTCAATCTTGAAGAAGTTCAAACAGACCAAATAGATGTCTACGAGTCATGTTATGTAGCAGGTATCGACTCTTTTGAGATCCGCTCAAGTCGACTAAAGCCGATTACGCTTATCTTGAAATGGAGTTCGTGGATGCGAGGAAATGTGTAGGCCTCAAATCAATTGAGTGGAAAACGTTTCTTAAAAAACAGTTTCGATTGGAAGAGTGAATCGAGATAGTATAAGCTTGAAACTTAGTTGAATGATTTTTAAAGATATGCGATATTCGGTATGACATACAAAATCAATGAAAAAGTAAATAAGAGACACGGAGATTTGTAAAGTGGTTCGGATGCACAGGATCCTACGTCCAGTGTCTCGAAAGGTCAGGTGGCTATTTATTATCTCGAAGTTAGTCTCGCTCGAGCCTCTGTACACAGACAAAGCCGCGTCTTGGAATTTATACTGAGCAAGTCTCAAGCATTTACAACGGTATCAAACTGTAAAGTGTTTTGGATGGCTTCTCCAACTATGAAGGGGCTCAAGGTCCGATAAGGTTCAAAGGTGAACCCCTTCATCCAAGCTATGGATAAATTCAGTT
>JAPVEC010000304.1:0-10013 GCA_028984105.1 Lavandula angustifolia | reverse complement strand
AGCAGAGCCTCCCAACTCTGTATCCTTGGGTGTCTGATCCTTCCTCTGATTGTTATCATCATCATCTTTATCATCAGCAGGAGGAGATGGGGGTGGAGGAGTGTTACCAGGGACTGACTCTCGCAAGCTTAGAAGGTAAAACATTGCGGCTCTGAGATCTTCAAGAGTAGCTAAGTCAGCTGGTTCTCCGTACCCTATGACTTCTTGTAGCTTCTGCTCCTCATCGTGCAGGTAGAGAACTGAGTGGGTTTTGATTATGTCTTCTAGAATATCCCAACTCAGAAATCTTAGAAGCATTTGAACCCTAGCCCTGATGGCTATGTCGACTAAGTCTGAGTGCCCAGCGATCTCAGGAATATGATCGTGTACTTCAGCTACGGCACGGAGACGAGTGGTGTAAATAGCTGTCCACTCAGTCGTATTCTCCTCAGTCGGTTCCCTGACTTCCGACTGTGTCTCCTCTGAGCTAATCACCTGGACTTTATCTTTGAGGGTCGCACCCTTAATGCCAGTATCAGAATCTAAAAACTGCTCTTCTTGAGTAGGAGGAGGAGTGGGTTCAATAATAGAGAGGGGCTGAGCAGCTGAGACCTCAGCTGGTCTGGTCTTAGTCAGCCGCCTCTTCTTAGGCACTTCGGTATGAGGGGGCAGAGCGGATGCTGCTCTCTTCGGCTCAGGCGGCCCCTTACCGATAGACTTCTCCGTTGCTTCTTTAGTCTGAAACTTTATCAGCTTAGTGTTGTACAGCTTTGAGTCTTCAAAAGCTGAGTTCCTCTGTACAACACTCTCTATTAGGACTGACATCTTGGTCCCGAATAGAAGTTTACCCACACTGGCCAACCTCCTCTCGCCAGTGGGTAGCGTAGTGAACTTCTGGGCTTGGGCTTTCATCTGAGTTGTATAATAGTCAGCCCAGTTCACTTCTACTCCATCATCTATAGCCATCATCAGCTGAATCCTTGGCTTGGACAGTTGATCGTACGATCCAGCTGTTGGTCCGGAGACGAAAAGTCAGGTGTAGAGGGGGGGGTGAATACACCTGAGCTCTGTTTCTTTTTCTCAGTGAAGGTCAGCTGAAGCTGATGTTTGCAACTGATGAACAGTGCCAAGTAAGCCTTCGATCACTGGGGTCAAAGTGAGTCAGCTTCTGAGCTCTTCTACTGACTGATGTCAGTATTACGAAACTCAGTCGGAGACTGTAGTGCGGATAAGTGTTAGGCCCGGAGTCGTCTCTTTTGAAAACGCGTTTTCTCAAGTTAAATCTTTTGGCTGTGCACTTTATAAAATACGTTTTATGCAAACTTATGATTTTCAAGTCAGTTGAATGCAATGCAATAAAACAGTAAAAGAACACAAGCGATTTAACGTGGTTCGGATACGCAAGATCCTACGTCCACGGTCCCGAACAAGGCAGGAGAACTTGTTGATTATTCTCGAGCAAGCCTCGGCGGGGATACCGTGCACCGGGCAGTTCCCTCTAAGTTATAGTCCTTAGCGACTTTACAATCCAAACCTAAGTTTAGAAGGGAGGGAATATTCTCCAACCGAGAAGGAGTTCTTACAACAAGAACAATTCACTAAATGTGAACTCCTTCGGATCTAAGCTATGAATCTAGCAATGAGCTTAGTCTAGAGAAGATAGGGATCAAAGTGCTCTAGAGAGATGAACTACAAGAAGTGTTCTATGAAAACTAGTTCGTCTCTCGGATAAGCTTGAAGGTTCTAGAGCGTTGTGAGCTTGAATGATTTCCCTTGATTTCGCGTATATTCCTCTTCTTGAAATCTTCAAATCCTTCTCTATTTATAGTTGTGAGTTGTGACATATGTCCGTTGGAGACGACGATGCCACGTGTCACAAGCGTCCAAAGAAAACGGCCACTATTCAACTTTGTTGCAAGGCGAGGCGCTTAATGCACTGTTCATGAGAGCGGACTTTTTACTGTGTAGAGTAGGTAAGCGTTGTCGGCTTCTCATTGGTCGAGGTTTGTAGTTGGTGAGTGTCGAGTTGACCGTTCAAACTACCTCGTATGTCTTCTCGCTGAACATTTGAAGGGACTTTAAGTCTTTGGGTCGCTTTTACGTCGGATACGATACTCGAAAGTCTGTCTTCTTCGGTCGAGTCGTCGGACCGATAAAGTGAGCTTCGATAGTCGGTTGGTCGATCGCGAAGGTATACTTGCTTGCACTTGGTTCTTCTACCGATGACCATCGGCTTGTAGAGAATGCTTCTGCCGAGGTCCGGTCGGCTCGATGCGGGATCTTCAAGCCGAGTTTGATATCAGTGGCCGACGAAGAATGCAAGCGATTACACTGATGACGTGGGGTTCTGAAAAGTATCTTCAGCTGAAGATCAGTTCAACAACTACCCCGTACAGGACTTAGACAAAAATAATAAGCATTACATCACGTCTAACCTATACATCGGCCTAATCCTATCGACACACTAATCTACTGATATCAGCTCGGTTTTGGGATCTTCAATTCCATAGTACTACTATGATTTCCCCCAATTTCTTTTAACCCTAGAACAGCTGAGTATCAATATACTGACTCATATCCAACAATTTCCCCCTAATTGATGATGCCAAAACCTCTATACTCTAATATCTATTAAAGATCTTGTCCTACGACAACAATTTCCCCCCTTAAAGCATCCGAGGAAAAACTGATAATAGTAAATGAACTCCAAAGGGTGAGAGAAAGGCAAGATCGAGAAACCGATGTGAGTGTGTGTCGATCACTTGGTGATCGGTAGTGTAAACACAAAGTAAAAGGCCGAAAGACAATGAGTAATTGTCTAGCAAGCGGAGGAACCGATATATATATCAAGAATTACGAGTTCCTATGCTATTACAAAAGATGAGAGAAAAATCACTGCTTCTTTGCTTCTTGAACTTCTGCGTTTTCTTCTTGAAGTCGGTGGATTTTTCCTCGGGAGGATCCAGGTAATAGTATTTATACACTCTAGCTCGAATCTCCCGGATCTCCAAGTTATCATCTCGGTCTTTCCGGGAGCGAGGCTCGGATCGTAGGCGGCTTCCTCCACTTCTCTTTCTATGTCCTTAGTGCTCGGCGAGTCCACTAGCAAGTCTCGGCGGTGGAATACGTCGGAAAGCCGGGGCACGGAAGGTTACATTCTGTGATTCCATGACTTGCTTCACCGTTCACGAGAATTCAACATTAAATCTCGTAATCAACTCCTCAAAGAGCTGATCGGGCCGGGCGATCAAGTGGGTAAATGCGCCATACGTAGTAGCCTTTGATAAAAGTTTCTTTCAATCTCTCCCAATGTTCATTCATATCAGCCGGCACCCACTTATCCACATGCTTTGAATCGGTTGTTGCTTGATGTGGGGGCCCCCGATGAACTTAGATCCTCTCGGGATCCGCCTTCTTGGATCGGCCGCCGGTTTATCGAGATAGGCTTTTCATTCTTGCCGGGTCGGCCATCCTTTTCTTCTCATGGAGAGCGGCTGCTCTAGTGTCTCCTCGTCCGAGACTCGGTCCTTGCGCCGTCGCCTCCCGTGTCGTTTGATCTTACGCTATCTCGCTCGGGTGTAAGAGTAGATATGGGAATACTACGAGCGAGTAGCTTTGATTTCGATCGGAAGAGCCTTAGCAAATTCTTCTTGGGCTTTCTTCTTTTGCTCTTCGACCGTATAAATGACCTTTCTCTTTCCTTTGCCCCCGACGGCTTTACCCTTAGGCTTTTATTTGCCTTGTTTGCCCTCCTCTAGCCGACGCTCCCGGTCCAAACTTGTCTTGCAGCTCTTGGGCTATTCCGAGGTCGAATGCCTCTTGCTCCGCTTTTGATTTAAACTTCTTGATCGGGGAGGAAGGAGTAGTGGATTCGATAGCGATTTCCTTCCCCGACCTCTGCGGCGGCTTTTTGAGACTCTTCTTCTTCAGTGGCTCTTCAAGGAATTGAGCGATTTCGTCTATGTGCACAGTTGAAGAGGAGATGGGGGTGGCTTGTAGTGGGAAATCAAGGAGAAGGACCTCGATAGATGTACCTTTCGATTAGTTGGTCCCGCCTCCGAGCCTGTTCCCCCCGATCTCTGCGGTCGAGGGCTCTGCTGCCGAGGAGGGTCTCGCCTCCCGAGCCTCGTCCCTCAAGGATCCGGACGTCGGCCGTATCCGTATCGGGTTCATCTTTCACAATATCTTCCCCCTTTTTGGCATCGGCAATATTCGCCGGGGAGGTGCGGATAGCTTTTACGTCCCGCTCCAGTTGTGCACGTAATCTTTTATCCGGGTAATCGTGTCATCAAAATCAACGACCAAGTTACGTAGTTTTCCCAGTCTTTCTCTCGATCGGCTCTAGATTTCTTCAATCGAGGCGGGCGACTCTGACGGAGTTTCAACGAGCTTGATCATTTGATTCTCGTCATTTCTTTACGAATGGCTTTTAAGGCCTCAGCCTGTTGCTTGATGGCTGTTTGAAGAGAGGTGGTTGCTATCTTGTTTCTCTCATCAATGAAGCCTTGAATTATTTTCATCGCTTGAGTCAGCTGCTCCGAGAAAGTTTTATGCTGAGCGGCAAGCAGCTGCTGACTCTGTACTGATAAATCGGCCTTTTGAGCACTTAGGGCCCGCTCAACTATCTCCTTAAAATCGGGTCGAGAAGCCTCTTTAGGGGGTGGAGATGTCGGCGGCCAACTTACTTAGAGCTTCGTTCTGAGCCTTGGTGTACTTCTCCCATTTGAAATGAACATCTTTGGCTAGGAGTCGATTTTTCTCACCTTGGCGTTTGATAGCCCTATTGACAGAACGTGAGGACACGGAACCGATGGGTTGTATCTGATAAGAGCTGGTTCCGAGCCTCTGCTCAGAGAACGAGATCAATCGCTCCCTCTTGTACCTCGGAGCGGTTGTAGCCTCACCGATGTGACTATGGGTGGTGTTGGGCTCTTCTCTTGGGGGAGTTTGTCCCTCTGCAGATTCTCCCCGGTGCGCTTCCTTGGGTTTGCCATCCATCTCCTCATCTTGATCATCATTATCGCCTTTATCGGAAGGTGGAGATGGGGGCGGAGTCAATTTCGATCGGAGCTCTCAAGCTCGGTAAATAGAGCATTGCGGCTCTCAAATCTTCGAAAGACGCCACATCGCCGGCTCTCCGAATCCAATCTTGGCTTGGAGCTCTTGCTCCTCCGTCGTAGCTCATCCGGTGATTGCTGGGATTTGGCAAAGTCAATAAGAATGTCCCGGTGCGAGAAACCTTAAGAGCATCTCGAGCTCTTGTCCTTCTTGCTATTTCAACCAGATCTGCGTGCTCGGCAATTTCCGGTATCTCTTGCTTGAATCTCAGCTGCAGCACGCAATCGAGTGGTGTCGGTTGTTGTCCACTCGCCAGATAGGTTCGGGTGACGGTTCCCTCTTGTCGGACTCTGTTCCCTCGTAGCTGATCACTTGGACTTTGTCCTTGATCGTCGCTCCCTCGATTCCAGATATCGAATCGAGTAGTTGCTCCTCTTGAATAGGAGGAGCTGGCTGAATAATGGTAAGTGGGCTGAGCCACCGTGACCTCAACAGTCGATTCTTAGCCAACCTCCTCTTCTTTGGTACTTGGACGGTTGGGGGCGGAGCGAGACGCCGCTCTCTTCGATTCAGAAGTGGCCCCTTGCCAATTGACTTTTCTCGCTCCAGCCTTTGTCATAAATTTGATAGACTTCTTGTCAAAATACTTGGAGTCCTCAAAGGCTGAGTTCTCAACAGCTGAGTTCCTCTGAACTATGCATTCTATCAGAACAGACATCTTTGTTCCGAATAGAAGTTTACCCACACTGGCTATCCTCCTCTCGCCAGTGGGTAATGTGGTGAACTTCTGAGCCTGTGCCTTCATCTGAGTAGTATAATACTCGGCCCAGTTCACTTCAACCCCATCGTCTATTGCCATCATCAGCTGAATCCTAGGTTTTGACGGAGTTGATCATATGATCCAATCGAACTTGTCGAAATGTGCGATACCACGTAAGCTAGACCTGCATGCGAGGTAGCAACATATTCCTCGGTAAAAGGCTGTTTTGAACGCCACATCCTTGCGTCCACGGAATTTACGCACATAGGCATTGATCTCCTTCTCCTTGTATCCAATCGGAGAAATGCCGGAGTTGGGAAGATCGAAAGAGAGAGCTAGAGCATCTTGAATATCGAAGGTAAGAACAACTGACTCCCACTCATCTTGATCGACTTCCTTCTGATAAGAGAAGGACGATTCCTCTCCTCCCGACGCTAGAGATTTCCAGTTGAAATAAACTTCGGCGACACTGCCGAGGGAGAAAAGCACGGGGGTGCTTCGAAACCAAGCATCTCCAACCACCGAACGCTCCAAAGCGTCAAACACGGGTTCAAGGAAAGAGATCTCCACTTGGCGGAAGGCCAAGGTAGGTTCAAACAGAATCCTCGGAGGCTACAATCTCCTCAATGTTGTCCTGGAGTTTGAACGTTCGCCATTGAAATCTCGCAAAACAACATATTAGCACTTGAAAATAGAGTAAGTTAGTAGTTTCTAGCAGACATCTGATACATTACCGTGAAATAGAGCTTGAAAAGATATATAGCAATGCAGGTTTGAATGAGGATGTAAGGAAGGAAACCGAATCGCTAAGAAAAAGCTCTAAGATATGAGAATGGCGAAAAGTGAGGAGTTGATAGAAGATGAAAGATTTTGTATATTGAGTTTGATCTTTAGTTTGAATCGCACGGTTCAAATTTAATCTTTTAAAATCAAGGGGCGGCTAAGATTAAATGTTATAAAAGAATGATTACAATAGCCGCCAAAAATATAGATATACGTAATAAAGCTAATGGAGAAGACATGCATTAAATACGCGACGAGAGAGTATTAATTACTCGGGCGAGGAGTCCTCGCCGACCTTTCCTCAAACCTTAAACATAATAAATGGTAAGGAATAAATGCTCCTAGGCAACCGAATGCAAGCGGCCGATGCATTAAATGCGGCATGCTTCGAACAAATTAAGTAACGATACTACGCA
Source organism: Lavandula angustifolia (assembly GCA_028984105.1). NCBI lineage: Eukaryota > Viridiplantae > Streptophyta > Magnoliopsida > Lamiales > Lamiaceae > Lavandula > Lavandula angustifolia. The sequence goes on along the minus strand of JAPVEC010000304.1, from coordinate 3,017 downwards.
AACCTCTTGGTCGAACTTATCACTGGTTACCATCATTTATCGGGAGGATGGTTGTGCGATGACCATGTTCTCCCTTGTGTACAGTGTGCATCTCCCAACCGAGTCACCTGTACTAAGTTTTCTCGACTGTCATGCTGATTCCATACCGATACACATTGTTGTTAAGTATATTATTATCGATAGTCGGCTTCTGCTTGACTTGTCTCGGTAGGATCGAGCGGACCTAGCTCAACCGATAGTTCTCCGAACTCGTTCTCGGCTAGTGGTTTGGTCGGTATATCTCGCCTTTGCTTGTCGGTATGGATTTTCTCCATCCCGATGTCCTTCTTTTCGACATGGTCTCCGATGAAGTGGTGTCGGATGTCCACGTGCTTGCATCCGGTATGTAGAAGCCCGGGTTCCGAGTTATAGCTATTGCACCGGTGGAGTCACGGTAGATGGGCACTTCATCCCGAGTTATACCATAATCTCTCAATTGTTGTCGAAGCCAAAGGATGCAGGCACGAAGAACTTCCTGCGAGCCATGTACTCGGCTTCGGTAGTGGACGTAGCTACCGAGTGCTTGGTTTCTTTGAAAACCACGATATCGCCTTGCTTTGCCTAGGAACCGACATGTTCCGGAAGTTGATTTTCGATCTATCCTACATCTCGCGTAATCGGCATCGAATAACTCGTCGGTATTAGATTATCATCGCGAGGATACCATAACCCGACCTCGGGTGTTCCTCTTACATATCGCAGAATCTTCTTCGGCGAGTCTAGATGACTTCGCTTGGGATTCGCTCGAAATCTTCGCATACACCTACTTGCATAAGTTATGTCGAGTCGGCTAGTCAGTTAAATAAAGTAAAGAACCAATAATAGCTCTATAATCGGTAGAGTTAACGAAGCTCCCTCTTTGTCTAGATCGATTTTAAAGTTCGTGTTCATGGGGATCTTGACCGGTTTGCTTCGGAATCACAGCCGAATCTTTTGAGAAGATCTCGAGTGTATTTGGCTTGATTGATGAAGATTCCTTGGCTGATTGTTTTACTTGAAATCCAAGGAAATAATTCTTCTCTCCCATCATGGACATCTCGAATTTCTCCTTCATCATCTTCTCGAACTGGCGACATATAACTTCGTTTCTCGCAGCCGAAAATGATGTCGTCCACATAGATTTGCACCAATAGAATGTCATCTTCCGACTTTATGCTTGAATACGGTGCGATCTACTCGTCCCCTTTTGAAAACCTTTTCAAGTAGAAAGTCCGATAGGGTATCATACCAAGCCACGGGTGCTTGTTTTAACCCATACTGAGCTTTCCTAAGTCTCGTACACTCGATGTCCCTGCTTGAAAGCCGGGCGGTTGTTCCACGTAGACTTCTTCCTTCGATCGCCGTTCGTAAAAGCTGACTTCACATCCATCCGATATACCTTAAATCTCCGATGTGTTGCATAAGCTAGGAAAAGACGAATGGCTTCCAATCCGGCGACCGGAGCAAATGTTTCATCAAAGTCAATTCCCTCTCGCCTTGATCGTATCCTTTAGCAACTAGTCGAGCTTTATTTCCGACAATGACGTTGTTTTCATCTCGCTTGTTCTTGAAGACCCACTTAGTTCCAATCACGTGCTGATGTCTAGGTCCGTCGACAAGCTCTCAAACTTCATTTCGACGAACCGGTTCAGCTCTTCTTGCATAGCAATGACCCGGTCCAAGATCTTTAAGTGCGTCCTCTATCGATCGAGGTTCTTACGTAGACGTAAAAACAAGAGTAAAGTGAGCTTTCTCCTTGAATTAATCTTGATCTCGTCCTTATAGTTGCTGATGGATCTCCAATGATAAGATCCGAAGAATGAGCATCGAGCCACGAACGCCCGAGTCGGGCTTCTTCTTACGATACCACTTACGCACGGTCGGTAGGTGTATTAGGCATTTCGAGTAGTCTTGTTTTGTGGCCGTAGTAATTCGGTAAGAAGGTTAGGATCTACCGAGTTTCCGGTGTTCGGGGCATTCAGCTCGGGAACATTAATGGTTCCCCCCGAGTTTATATTCTCGGTAGAGGTCTCGGTTACCACAGGGGCTTCCTCATCGACCGAAGTTACCTCGTTGTTGATTCCGTTCGATAGAATCAACTAGGTTAGCTACATTGCTTGTTGGTCGAGTCTCGAATTTCTTCATCTTCCGACTCATCATCCCAACAATCTTTGGATCTTTTCGGCTTTGTCATTTAGTTCGAGATCCCGTAGCTTGCTGTCGACATCCTCGCATACTTGACTTTGTATCTTTCCTGTTCTCGGTAACAAATTCATCAAAAACAACATGAGGGCTTTCCTCCACGCAAAGAGTTCGATAGTTAAAAACTCGAAGGCTTTATCGACTCGGGAGTATCCTAAGAATACTCCTTGATCAGATTTGCTATCAAAGACCTTCAACCGATCTTTCCCATTGTTGTGGATAAAGCAAGGACAGCCGAAAACATGAAAATGAGAAATAGAAGGAATTCTCCCTTTCCACAGTTCGTATGGCGTCTTCATGTGTTGCTTTGTGTCGGTAGTGATCGATTCCGAGTGTAACAAGGCGGTGTCGGTAGCATCAGCCCAAAACTTTGAGGGTAGTCCGAGAATCTGCGAGGAGCGTTCTTGCTTGCTTCTTTGAGAGTTCTCGTTCTTACGTTCGAGCAAGTCCGTTCTGGCGAGGGGTGCGTGCGGTGATGTCTCGTGCTTGAATTCCCTCTTTATCGCGGTATGTCTTAACTACTGAGTTTAGAAACTCTGTTCCTCTGTACGAGCGTATCTTCTTAATCTTGATGTTCTTTTCCACACCGAGTTTCTTCAGATAGATTAGGTAACTCGGTCGAACATCGATTTGTTGGCGATGAAGATGACCCAAGTATATCTCGAGAAGTCGTCTATGACGACGAGGGCATACTTCTTGCCTCTTATAGTCACTGGAGAGACGGGCCCGAATAAGTCCATGTGAAGCGGTTGAAGGATTCCATCGGTGGAAGGTGACGGAATAGGTGGATTGCTCTT
>JAPVEC010000037.1:117727-142727 GCA_028984105.1 Lavandula angustifolia | reverse complement strand
ATTGATTGGTGAACCATTACGTTGTAATCTATTTTTGTCGCTGAGGTTTCAGACTCAGCAGACACTCTGCTCTGGTTCAGGCACTCAGTGGATTATCTGCCTCAGCATCAGAAGTAGAAGACTCAGTAATTCTGGACTCAGCAGGAGCAGTATACTGAAAGGAGTCAGTGGAACTGAACTCAGCAGGAGTAGTTCACTGAACTCAGAGCTGATCTTCAGTAGAGCCGACTCAGCAGAAGCATGCTACTGAATCAGAGATCAGACTCAGCAACGGCCAAACAGTCTTCTGACTATCAGGATCTTTAAAAGTCAAATCAGCAGAGTCAATACGAGGAAGAGAGAAGTCAGCTTCAGATCTTCTTGAAGTCTGTTCTGTCTCAACCACTTTCTGAACCTCGACCAATGACAAGTAGCCACGTACCCTATATCTACTAAAGCTGCAAGTCAACAACTTTCCAGAAATGGAGGGAAAGGACACTGCCACCATACTTCAAAAGAGCCGTTAGCTACCCAAAAGGGAGAGACAAAGGATCGTCATCTCCAACGGATCTATCCTAATCTCTTCTCTATAAATAGAGGGATAAATCAAATTGAAGCTCACAGAAGCTTCGCATACACGAGAGAACACACAGAGCATTCAAACGAGCAAATTAGAGAAAGCCTAAGTCTTCCGCGAGAAGTTCGAAGAATCAATGTCCGGTGAAAGAATACATTTCTGCTCTTAGGGAACCAAGCTAAACTGCTTTATACAACCTCTAGTATCCAAACAACGTTACACGAACCTAAAGCTTACACTCAGCTGTTCGTCATTCTAGAAGCCACATCCTTGTTCCCTATCCCTCTAACCTAAGCTCAATAGACTAAATCCATAGGTTAGACGAAGGTGTTCACTTCTGAACTGATCCTTATTGTAAAGGACTCCTTCACTGTTGGAGAGTTTTTCAAACACTTAGTTTGATAACCGTGTAAACTAAGACTTGCTCAGTATAAATCTCAAGACCAGTGTTTGTCCAGCATACAAACCAACTGAGACTGTCTCAGTATAATAAATAGCTTCCTGATCTTTCGGGACTGTGGACGTAGGATTGTTGGATCCGAACCACTTTAAAAATCTCAGTGTCTTGTGTTCTATTTTTACTGTTGCATCGATTTACTATTCATACTGAAAATATTCTTTAAATCATTCAACTGAGTTTCAGCAAACTTAACAGACTGCACTAATCTACTGAAACTGTTTTGATAAAACGTTTTCCTAACTCAACTGAATTTAGGCCTACACTATTCCGCACTACTGAACTCTATCTGGAAGATACTGAATTCTGACTCTAAGTCAGCTAGCAGATCTCAGTAGAGTCAGTCTCTCTGGCACACGATTCAGAACAACTTATCTGGTCTGTTGAACTTGTTCAGTACGACACTATCCTGAAAAGGACTGTTCGTGTTTAAGTTGAGAAATCAGTTTTCAGGTGTATTCACCCCCCCCCCCCTCTACACCTGAACGTACTCTCGGGACCAACAATTGGTATCAGAGCAGGAGTTCTATAAGACTCTTATTATTCTGAAACTGGTCTACTTGAACGGATCCGGAAAACATTTTCACTGCATATCATTCTTCATTCATATCATTATCTATCATGTCTGATATGTCAGGGATAAGGATGGTACCCATGTTCTCAGTAGAGAACTATGGCGTATGGCCGGTTAGAATGGAGGCACATCTGACCTCCATCCACGATAGCATGACAGAGGTTCTAGAGGACGAACCTATCATTCCTATGATCGATAGCATCGTAGCTCAGGATCCAGCAGACGAAGGTGGAATGGTGACCGGAAAGAAGATTCCCAAGGACAGAAGTCTCTTCACCCCTGAGGGGAAGAAACTTCACAACTTAGATCGCGTTGCTAGAAACGCCATACTAACCACCCTGAGTGATTCCTATCTCGGAAGAGTTCAGGACTGTAGGTCCGCGAAAGAACTCTGGGATGCTCTAGCACTACTGAGTCGGGGGACTCAGAAGATTAAAGCGAACAAACTTGCGCTGGAACTTCAGAAGCTGGAGAGACTGTCCCTCATGCCTGGTGACACCATTGAAGATCTCAACGTCAGATTTACGAATCTGATGAACTCTATCAATGGGCTGGGAAAGAAGTTCTCCAACCGAGAGATGAATCTCAAGATTTTGAGGGCACTACCAGACGGAAACTGGACCCCTTTTGCTACTTTATTACGTTATTCTGATTTAGATATTGTTACTCCTGACCATATCTTTCCAGAACTTAAAGCAGAGGAGTTCGAGATTGTCTTATCTCAAAGAAAGCAGCGAGCTGAAGCTGACACTCAAGTCGACCATGCCTTTAAAGATCAGTCAGCACAGCAGCTCTAGCGTCTAGCAAGGCTGAACCTTCACTCAGTGACATACAAGAAGGAAATCTAGCCAAGAAGTACGCATTGCTTGCCGTGAAGTATCAGAAGGAAAAGGAGAGGCGCATAAAAGTGACTAAAGCCCTCAGAGAATCCAAGGGTAAGTCTGAATATACGCCTAAGCGCACTCCTGATTCACATACTTCTGAATGCAGGAAACAAGAGGACTCAGCTCAGTCGAAAGACAGTGAGAGCAAAGTAGAAAGAGTCACAACCTGCTATAATTGTAAGAAGTCAAGACATTATCAGTATGACTGTCCTGAGCTCAGCACTACTGAAAGAGCAGCACGCAAAGCAAGAAGGGAGAAGTTCCTCAAGAAGAGACAAGCATACATTGCTGGTGAACTCTCAGACGACTCAAATGAAGTCGATTCCTTCATGGATTCATCTGATGATGAAGCAGCTTTCATGGCCATAGAGCTTGAAGCTGAAGAAGATGCTGAAAAGTGTCTCATGGCGGGAGAAGAGGATGAGGTAAACTCACCTGCACCATTTAATTCCTCTTCACACTGCACAGACGACACTCTTTCAGGTGCAGACAAGAATCTGGACGTCGCGATCGCATATGAAGAACTTCTCGACGAGCAGATTCAGATGAGTCTGCAGCTCAGTAAGACTCTTCAGGAATTGCTACTGAGTCAGAAGGACTTGTGTTGAGACTCAGGGAGGAGATAAACCCTATGATGGCCAAGTCTCAGCATCAAGAAGATCAGATCTCAGTTTTTGACCAAAGACTTGGTTCCTATCATGTGTTGGTGTCTGGGTCTGTCTACAAGCTCCGATACGTCATTTCTGGGGAACTGGATGAGCTCTTCTTTCAAGGCAGTTATCCAATCAGCATCATTCATTGCATCCTCAATGGTCTGAGGTTCTTCAGTAGACAAGAAATAGGAGTATAATGCACTTTCTCCTTGAAAAAATCTAGATCTTGTCTTGACACTTGCTGACGGATCTCCAATAATGAGATCGGGAGAATGAGCATCTAATCGTGAACTACGACATCTTGTTACTTATTCTGAAGTTGATTCTGCACGAATAGTAGGATTATGAAGAATTTTAGCTGTTCTTTTTTGTGCTTGAAGCAATTCATTAAAAAGAATAAGATCTACTGAGTCACCAGGTTAAGGGGCATTCAGCTCAGGAACATTGGTAGTTCCCCTTGAGTTGTTATTCTTAGTAGAGGTCTCAGTTACCACTGTGGTTTCTTCATTGACCTGAGTTACCTGGGATTGATTCAGTTTATTAGAATAAATCTATTCAGCTACATTGCTTGTTGATTGATTCAGAGTTTCATTGTCTGAATCATCATCCCAACAATGCTGGATCTTTTCTACGTTATCATTCAAGCTTAGATCATGTAGCTTGCTCCTGACCTCGTCAGCATCACGCTGAGAGTTTTGGTTCCTATTCTTAGAAGTAAATTCATTAAATACACATGAGGGATTTCCTCCACGCAAGGAGTCCGGTAGTTAAAGACCCTGAAAGCTTTGCTGACCCTGGAGTATCCTAAGAACACTCCTTGGTCTGACTTGCTATCAAAAACTTTTAACTGGTCCTTTCCATTATTGTGGATTAAACACGAACAACCAAAGATATGGAAATGCGAAATGGAAGACGTTCTTCCTTTCCATAATTCATATGGTGTGTTCATGTGCATCTGAGTCATAGCAGGCTGTGTCAATAGCTTCTGCCCAAAACTTTGATGGTAGACCTGAGTCGGCGAGTAGTGTTCTTCATACTTCTTTGAATTTTCTGTTCTTTATTTCAGCAAGACCATTTTACTAAGGTGTACGTGCAGCTGAGTTTCATGTTGAATTCCTTCAACTTCGCAGTAGTCTTTCGTCACTGAGTTTAGAAACTCTGTTCCACGATCTGAGCGTATTCATTGAATCTTGAAATCCTTTCTAGACACTCAATCGTTTCAGTAGCTTTGGCAGTTCAGATTTGACGTCAGATTTGTTGGTAATGAAAATCACCCATGTATATCTTGAATAGTCATTAATGACTACAAGAGCATATTTCTTTCCTCTAATCATCACAGGAGAGACTGGCCAAATGAATCCATATGCAGCAGTTGAAGGATCCCATCAGTAGAAGGTGACGGAAATGGCAGATTGCTAGATTTGGTTTGCTTTCCCTTCAGGCAAGCTTCACAATTCTTCTGTTTCATGAACACTTCAGTGGGCAGTCCTCGAACTTTAGCATCTCTTGCTAGCTTGTTCGGCATTTTGAAGTTCAGATGGCTTAATCTTCTGTACCACAGCCAAGCTGTTTTATCACCTGACTTTGTATGTGCTAGCAAGCATGCGTCAGGTTCAGCGGTATTTCAATCTGCATAATAGATATTTCTCCTCCGGGAGCCTGATAACATAGTTTTTCCTTTAGATTTGTCATGAACATCACAAAAACTACGTCAAAAGTCACTTTATTGGAGTTATCGCAAAATTGACTGATTGAAATGAGATTATGTTGAAGTCCTTCAACATATGATACTCTGGGAACTATTGCAGTCCTGTCTTCAATGTTCTATATCCCCTTGTGTATCCTATGGAATTATAACCAAATTTAATTTTGGCTCCTTCTTGCTGAACGTAGTTGGTCAGCAGATTCTTTTGATGCATCATGTGTCTTGAGCATCCGTTCTCTACGATCGAAGGGTCCTTTAGCCCCTACAAAACAAAAATAGATTCAGGTACCCTTTGGGTTCAGGTTGGTTCCTTAGAGGTTAGTGGACTTTGGGACCCAAGTTTGTCTGACAACCCTGATGGTTTCAGATTTCTTCTATGCCCTTTTTGTCAGCTGATCTCTCTGGTGAGTTGAGAGATACTGACTTCTTGTTCTTCTGAGGTTCAGATTTCTTCTTCTAAAGAACCTTTGGGCCTTTGACTCTGGGCTCATAATAGTATGATACATACTAAGCTAGATGAGTCTACTGTGGATGGCCATACTGTTCGGCCCATCTGACCTTCTTGGTTCCCCTTAAGTTGGATCTGGGTGTTCTAGGGTTTGAACCTTGGGTCAACTTCTGATAGCTAGGCTAAGGTGCTTTCATTTTGTGCTTATTCTTTATCTGAGGGGTTGAAGATTCTGCATGTTGAGTTGCCCCTTGGACAAATCTATCAGCCAACTGATCTAATTTTTTCTGTCCTAAGGTAGTTGCTTCATAAATGTAACCAAGTCCTTCCTTCGTGGAGCATGGTCTCTGTGATCTTAGCAACTTCTCAAGCTTTTCTTTAGCTCCTATGTATTGCTCAGTCATTAAGGTTCTCCAAACCTCATCGCTCTTCATCAAAGCTTCATATTCAGCTCTGGACTGTGCAAGTTTGTCCTTTAGACTAGTAATTTCAGTCTATTTCTCTGAGTTGTCCTTGGTCAACACTAAGATCTGTAATTCTTGTTGTTGAGACTTAGTCCTCAGAGAATTAATCTCTTCCTTCTATCTCATAACAAGTCCTTTAGACTTAGTAGAGTCCTGAATCCTAATCAAAAGTCTCTGATTCTCAGCTCTTTGGAGTTCCATCTCCTGAAGTGTTCTACTGAATTGCAGGCTCATTTGGATATGTTCCTCATGCAGATCTTCGTATGCAAGAACCACATCTAGGGATTCACCAGCAATAAAGCTGGTGTCGTGTGTACATGGTGAAGAGGGGCATATGTTAGAGTTAGAATTTACCTCAACCTCTTCTCCAGCCATAAGACATAGTTCAGTATCTTCTACTTCGATTGCCGTGAAGGCTGCTTCATTATCGAATGACTCCATGATCAACCCTTCATCACTCGAGCAATCAAATCGCTCTCTGACTATATATGCTTGCCTCTTCTTGACGAACTTGTTGTACCTTTCTTGCCTTTCAGCTCTTTAAGTTGCCGTGAGCTCCGGACATTCATACTGATAATGTCCTGGGTTCTTGCAGTTGTAGCCTACTGAGCTCCTGCCTTCCCTTTTTGGTGTCTCGTTGTGTGGAACGGAGGCAATCTCAGCATTCCTACATTCATGTAGATATTTAGATTCATTTTTTGAATGATTGTTCTCTTTCTTACCTTGATAGCTTTTTGAAGCTTTCTTCATCTTCATCTTTCTGAACTTGTCCTTCTCCTTCTGATATTTCAATGAAAGGAGAGCGTATTTCTCAACTAAGTTATCAACAGTAGGGATTGACATGGAACTTTCAGCTGATAGACTTGTAACTGAGGAACCAGCTCCAGATGTGCTGACTGTTGCATTGTAAGCATGATCTATTGGCACTTCAGTCTCAGCACTCGTGGTATGTGGAAGATTAAACTTAAACTCCTCTGCTTTTAATTTTTAAAATATGTAATCAGGAGTAACGAAGTTTAAGTTACTTCTTTTTTAAACATGTAGCAAAAGAGTACCACTTGGGCCTGCTAAGAGCCCTTAAAATATTGGTGTTGGTCTCCTTGTTGCTGAATGTTCTCCCCAGTCCGTTGATGATATTGATTTGATTAGTGAATCTGACGCTGAAATCATCAATAAACTCTTCGGGAAGCATTGTAAATGCCTTGAGTTTCTATAGCTTCAACTCCAGTTTATTTTCCTTCATTTGTGGAGTTCCTGGGCTCAGCACTACAAGAGCATCCTATAGCTCTTTTGCAGTTTTGCAGTCATGCACTCTGCCGAAGTATGAGTCACTGAGCGTAGCTAGTATCACGTTGCGTGCGACTTGGTTAAGATTGTGCAACTTTCTCTCTTAATGTGTAAAGAGGCTTTTGTCCTTGGGATCTTTCACAACGGTTCTGGTACCTACTGCTCCCTCACTTGCAAGTTCGACACTATCGATCATGGGAACAATGGGTCCTTTCTCTTGGACGCCAGTCATGCTGTCCTTGGAAGTTTTATGTGCCTCCATCCTTACACGCCATACCGCATAATTTTCTGCTAAAAATATGGATACCGCTCTTATACATGAAATATCAAACATTTGGAAGAAATATGGTATATGATGCTATGAAGAGATGCAAGTGCAAAGAAAATGGTTTTTAGGATCTGTTCGAGTAGACATATTTTCAGAAAATGATGATCAGAAGAACACTGCTATGATACCAAATGTTGGTCCAGAGATGAGCCTCAGGTGTGGGGGGGGGGGGGTGAATAAACATGATGACAAATTCTCACTCAGAAGGCGAAAGTCAGCTTAGCTGAATATGAACTAGTCTGCTGAACTAGTTAGTTGGCCAGTGAAACTTTCTGTCTACTGACTTATGTCAGCGAACAGTAGTTCAGTACATAATTTTTGTGCAGAAGTGTAGGCCCGAAATATGTCGTCTTATTGAAAAACTCGTTTTATGTTGTTTGATTTAAAGTCAGTTTTATGCAAATGTGAACAGTATTCAATGCAATAGTAAATCAACACAAGCAATTTTAAAAGTGGCTTGAATACACAATATCCTACATTCACTGTCCTGAACGAAGCAGGAGTCCTTGATTATGTTATACTGAGCAAGTCTCTGTCGATCTGTTCACTGGACATACACGTTCTTGTTTGCTTATACTGAGCAAGTCTCAATTAATCTGTACGCTAGAAAGATATCTAATTATAGTCGTAGTGACTTTACAATTCTCAACCATGAAGGTTTGAGTGTCTCGAACTATGAAGGAGTTTTTACAATAAGAACAGTTCACAAAGATGAACTCCTTCGAGGTTTAGGTCAGCGTATCTACCTTCTACGGGCATGGGGTCAGCGTATCTATCTTCTTATGAGAGTGGTTAAAGGCATGGGGTTTACCAAAATTCAGAAGAGGTCAGTTCAGATCAACAACTCCTCCAAAATGTTGAAGTTTGCTGACAGCAATAAAATGTTACATGCTAAGTCTTCCCTCCCCGCTCAGCATAAGCCAAGATCATCTAAAGCTCAGAAAACCGAGGCTGATACCTCTAAGGCTGAGAAATTTTAGGCCGCTAAGCATGCAAAGAAGAGCTCTCTCAAGATCTCTGAGAAAGCGCCTCAGCCTGAGAAGGAGACCGCAGGACAAAAATGAAAAAGAGTTGAGCCTGTAGTTAAGCCAGCTCAAGCCACTACCGATGAGAGACCATGGAGGATCTTGCATAGGAGCTGATCCTTAGTCTCGCTAACGGCTCTATAGAATAAGAGGACAGTACCCTCTTTCTGACTAAGAAACACAAGACTCTACCCACTCTCTCACTTCCTCAAACTCTCAAATCAGTGGTATGCACACTAGACTTCAGTGCATCCCCAGAGACAGCTTTCCCTACTGAGCTTGAGTCTCACTCAGAAGGAACTGCCATTGATGCAGTTCAAACTGTTGTGGCCCCGAAATAATCAGAAGGTCCCTTTGGACCTGAGTCCACTGAGATGGACGTAGCTTAGGTGGAGAAGCTCACTGTGACCTTAGAGTTTCTCCATCCTGAAGGAATTCTCCCTTCAGCAACCTCCTCACAACCGGAGCTGAGGAGCAAGCCCTACTTCAGCTTCTCCTCCTCCCTCTCCTGAACCAGAGGTGGTGGAAATTCCTAGCTCCTTCAAAGCTAACGCAGAAAAGACCGCTATCAAGCGACCTTTTACTGAGGAGCTACCTATATCAGCTAAGCAGAGATTAGATTCAGACGATGAGTTAGATCAAAACTTAGATGGCATTCATCCCTACCCCTCAATTGATCTTCTCGCCCTATCTATTACCAGTTTCTCCAGCTGACAGATATTGGATCAGTGGAAGACATGGTGGAAGAGCCATCCGACTCTGAGGATGTATCTTTAGATATCGACACTAACACCCAGAACCTTGGGAAGATGCTGCTCACCCAAGTTCAAAGTGGTGTTCTTGACAAAGTTCTGAATTTGGTCCGTGAACTCTATGAATGCAAGGATGTGTTAGGGATTGCTGCTCGTACCCAGATGATGCAGAATCTGAGGTTGCTAAGGACTGAGGAGCAGCAGGCCATTTTTCAGGCTTACACTGTGGAGGGATTAATCAAAGAGGAGCGCCTACTCTAGTCTCTACTTCTATTCAGATCGCCTGATGATCTCTGCAATGAAGAAGCCTTCATATATGCCATCAAGAATCTAATGTCTAGGCAGGCTGCCTCTGTAATCGTAGATTCTCAGCATGACATAGACCCTGATGAATTTGCAGGAGTTGATCCCTCGCATCCTCAGCTGTATCGAACATCAACATGATAATGAAGTAAATAGAACTGGCAATGTGTCATTGCTATAACAATCTCGTGAGCTTTAAGACTGCTGTTAAGGACCAAATTGAGGTGATTGGTCACAACCTTGGCACGCTCATCAGTCCCGTCAATAAGGTTCCTGCAGCTCTATTGAATATTTATGACACAACACCCAAGAAGCGACTCAGCATCTATTTTGATCAATATCACTCCCTTGTCAGGGATGCAAGAGGCTTCTCGAGCTGACTGAGAAGAAAGTTGAAGCATCCATTAGTAATACACTCCGATCCTTCAAGACTGTTGTAGTGATGATCTTCGAGACTCAGCTCACACAGCGTTTCGAACAGCAAGCTCAGACTGTCGCCTAGATCAAGCTGATTTCTCAACAGCAGGATGCCTTTAAAAGTCTCTCTAAACAGGCTTCTATCCTACTAGACCCTTATTGCTGATTCCAAAATGGGAGAAGAAGTCAGTATGCCTCATTCAGAAAAACTTACTCAGACTGTTCCCTCAGATGAAGAAGTGATGGAAGCATATATTAAGGGGGGAACAAGAGTCTGAGAAGGAGAAGGAAGATAGCCTGAGTCAGCAAGGAACTATCGATGTGGTCAAACAGATGGAACATGCAGATGATGAGGCTCGTCTGAAAGCTGAAGCTAAGATGAGTAAACAAGCTCTAGGAGAAAGAACAACATTTCAGCTTGATACATTCATGGATGAAATCTACAATGCTATAAATGATGAACTCAGCAGAGATGAAGATCAGAGAATTCAGAAGGAGGAAGAGCTAGAAAAGAAGAATGTTGGTGAACACCATCGAAAGCAAATTGAGGAAGATAATCTGAAAGCTATTTTACTTCAGAAATAGATTGATGAGGCTAAAGAAGAAAAGAGAAAGAGACTCTGATTCACAATTACTCTAGAGCAAGAGCAAGCTCAGATAGAAGAAATCTTGAACCCTTGGTCGTACATTGACTTCCTAGCTTAAAAGGCTATTTATGACAAGATGAAATAGAGGGAACAAAAATTGAGGAATGAGCTACAACGCAACCATATCAAGCTCAATGAAGATGATGAAAGGCTTGAGTGCTTGGTTGATAGCATGAAGAGAACTCGGTTAATATCTGATAAGAAAAGGAGGAAGTCTAATGTACTGAGAGCCCCTACCAAGAAGAAGCCGAAGATTAAAACAGAGAATGACCTTCTGCATTCTTAGCGCAATAGATGAGTTTTGTTGGAACTATCAAATGATTGGAAACAGGTCAAAGTGGACTTCATCAAGCGATTCTACTTCTGGCAGTCCTGGGGTACATACATGAGGATCAAGAACCGGGACGATATCTTTATTGAATTCTTCAGACGCAGAACCTTCATGCTATATATACTATTCAAAGATCACGCTGAAAAGGCAAATCAGGTCATAAAAGCTCCTGAGCCCAGATTCATGAAGCCACCCTTTGCATGGCAGAATCTGGAGTTCATAATTAATTTTGCAAAGATCGAGACTGAGTTTCAAAAAGCATGCACTTAAAAGAGGATCTAACAGTGGAGGCTTGTGTACTACTCCTATGAGCTAAAACCGAACGACGTATAAGATGAGAGTTTTAAGAAGATAATGCTGGAACTAAAGAAGACTCATCTGACGCATGAAGAATTTGAAATGAAATACAGGATCAAGCCTGAGCCCTTATAGTCTGATAATTTTGTAATTGTATAGCTCAGCATGAAGTTAATTGTTTTATTAATGATGTTATCTCATTTTGACCTGATGACAATAACTCTGTGTCCAAGCTTATTTACCTTATTGATTTGATCTGACTAACTCTTTGTTTTCGTATCCCAACTTGTGTTGGATGAACTTAGCCTGATTCTATTTTTAGGTTAGAATAGGGTTTTGGCATCATTAAAAAGGGGGAGATTGTTAGGAAATAATATAAGTTTTGAATGATCCCAAACCCCTTTTTGATCGATGAACCAGTCTAATGCAATTGATAGGCTATTTCAGCATGTGTCTGTATAATCAGGCTGAATGTTTTGTTTTTAGACTAGGTTGTTCAGATTGTGTTTGGTCAGCCCATAAACCACTTGAGTCTAGCTCTTAAGCTGATACCCTTCAGGATGGACCATTCTCATATCAGTGTCTTCACCAGACAATCATTGAAGATTCGAATGTGAAGATAGTACCAGGTACAAGGCGCGTTATTCAAAGTTGATGGTCAACGGGGCAAAACGATAATATTAGAATCAACATTGACCAATCTCAGGCTGCCATGTCAGCCCTAATCAAAGGGAGACCGGATAATACCTCGTATAGGATCCACTGAACCAAGCGGAGCTCAACACTTGTCCATGCATTCAATGCATAAGACCAATGTCAACACGGAGCCAATGGACACGTGTCGAGCTCCACTTGGTTCTATAGATCCTGTTCGAGGTACTGTTTTGTCTCCCTTTGACTAGGGCTGACATTCGATCTTGTTTAACGAATCTCTCCTCTAGCTAGCCTATAAATAGCACAATTGTTGGGATGAAGATTCAGTAGAACTTATTTTATAGATTTGAAGATCCCAAAACCCAAGCTGAATGATGAACCTTTGATTATGTAATAGCCTAGTTTGAGTTCAACATGTTAGGAACTCAGTAGGCTAGAGTTCAGTAGCTGCGAAGTTCAGTAGAAGACCGTGCACTATGATCGAAGAAGTCATTTGGTCAGCCAACCACCAACTGAATTTGCACAGGAGTTCTTGCCCCTGCACTGAATGCTCAAAAGAACGTTAGTAGGAAGTCACTTCAGTTGAAGGTCCGAGGATTCAGAAGGAGTCAACCTTGATATTTGAGAAGTGTCACCTACCAATCTACCTAGACCAATAAGGAGCCGACAATGCTTTATCTTTTCTGACAAAAGCTGCTCTAAGACTGAAAAAGGGGCGTATCTCTACAGTGCACCTACTCATCAATGTTCAAATTTTAAGGAGCCGTTTTCTTGTTGTTTTGACACGTGGCTATGCCCCTCTCCAACAGATCTATTCACAATTGACGACTATATATAGAGGAGAGTCTTCATGCAGAAAGACACCGGGAACCAAAATCTTTCACAATTGTTCGACTGCCATAAGTCAGTAGAGCTGAACTTAGTAGAAGAAATCTTTGCCCACAGGATCTGAAAGCATATCTGGCGATCTGACTCAGTTTAGTAGCAAACTCAGCCAGAGCTGACTTTCGCGTTTGAGAAAAGAATTTGTGTTCACGTGTATTCGCCCCCCCCCCCCACCTGAAGCATGTCTCAGGACCAACAGTTTCAATTTTGTCGATCACCACGTATCCTCGATTTATGAATTCTCGTATAATGTGGACTGGGTTCCTTAGAATTTGCCAATGCACCCGCATTATCACAGTAAATTGTGATTGCCTTAGGCAAATTAGGAAAAATATCAAGATCCAGGTGGAAATTCTTGAGTCAAATTACCTCTTTTGTGGCTTCTAAAGCAGCCACATACTCTGCTTCCATGGTAGAGTCCGCAATGCACTTTTACTTTGCACTACACCATGTAACGGCTCCACCTCCTAAGGTAAATAGATAACCCAAGGTAGACTTCTTCTCATTTCTGTCAGTCTGGAAATCCGAGTCTGTATAATCCAAAGGTAGTAGACTGTCTGACTGGTAAACAAGCCTATAATCTATGGTCTTGAGAATATGCTTAACTGCAGTCCAGTGCTCCTTTCCAGGGTTGGACTGATAACTTGAGACCAGGCCTCCAGCATATGAGATATTTAGTCTCGTACAAAGCATCGCATATATGTAGCTACCGACAGCGGAAGCATATGGTACTAGCCTCATATTTTCTATCTCTTCAGGAATTTTAGGGCACTTATTCTTGGATAGAAAAATGATATGTGTGAAAGGTACTGAATCGGTTTTCCAACCGAGACGTTTAATAGGGCCTACACTTCCGCACACAAACTCTGATACTGAACGACTGTTCGACTGACATAAGTCAGTAGAGCTAAACTCAGTAGAAGAAATCCTTGCCCAGGCGATCTGAAAACATATCTTGGTATCTGACTCAGTTCGGTAGCAATTTAGCTAGAGCTGACTTTCGCGTTTGAGAAAAGAATTTGTATTTAGGTGTATTCACACCCCCCCCCCCCCTACACTTGAAGTACGTCTCAAGACAAACAAGAATACCCCTCTAAGAGAGGTTACATAATTTCAAGAAGCTCAATTATACTCTCAAGCAAAAGAACAAGCCTTTACTCCATTCATCCAAAGTTCTCTAGCTAGAAATTCACACGTTGTTCTTACTCCTAATATTCATAGCTTATCATAAGCTTGGATTAAAGAGTGATTAATACTCTTGTTGTTGAACAAACCCCAAAACCCCCCACCTTTGATCATGTTATATCGATCGAAGATGATTGATTGATAATTTTGATAGATAGTTTAATAGTTCGCTTGTAAGTATGTTGATCTGCACTCGTAACTCTACGAGTACCCTTAGTGGATTCCTGCTGAGAAAGAAGAAGAGTGGACGTAGGATCTTGTGAATCTGAACCACTATGCATCAGCTTACTGTTCATTGCATAATATCATATTAACTGTTCAATTCAGAAAAGCATATCCTTTTAGGGCCTATCATATTTTTGCATACTATCTCTGTCTGACTCGCTATCAGTCAGCCTCTAATTTTAAAAAGAAAAATTTGGGATCAGGTGTATTCTCCCCCCCCCCACCATACACCTGAAATCGTACCGGGACCAACAAAAAGTGTCTTAGGTATCAGAGGAAGTCAACTCAGTATCTGCATTGAAGTTTGAACAAGCCTCACTATCATTCAACCTCTTGACCAATAAGGAGCTGGCAACATTGTACTTGTACTAACATAAAGCTACCCTCAAGACTGAAAAACAGAGAATCTCGACAGTAGCATTCAAATTCAAGATGGTCGTTTTCCTTGTCATTTTTTGACACGTGGCTATGTCTCCTTCAACGGATCCTTCCATTGGTCAAGACTATAAATAGAGAATGATTGTTAGTCCCGAGATAAACGTACAGGTGTAGGGGGGTGAATACACCTGAAAACTTTCTCAACTTGAAACGCGAACAATCCAATTCAGGAGAGTGTCGTGCTGAATAAATTCAGTAGACCAAACAACCTGTTCTGGATCGCGTGGACAGAGTGACTGACTATACTAAGGCCTACTAGCTGACTGATGTCAGAATTTAGTACCGTTCAGTAAGAGTTCAGTAGAGTGCGGAAAAGTGTAGGTCCGATTCAGTTGAGTTTGAAAACATTTTTATTAAAACTGTTTCAGTCGGTTAGTGCGTTCAGTTTAAGCTTTGTTGAAACTCTGTTGTATGATCTTGTAAAAAGGTTTTCAGTATGAATAGTTAAATTAAGGCAATAGTAAAAAAGAACACAACAATTTTAAAGTGGTTCGGATATCAAACAATCCTACGTCCACTATCCCAAAAAGATCAGGAGGCTATTTTTTTATACTGAGTTACTCTCAGTTGGTTTGTACATTGGACAAATACTGGCCTTGGGGATTACACTGAGCAAGTCCCAGTTTACAATGATCAAACTATAAAGTTTGACAAACTCTCCAACGATGGAGTTCTTTACAATAAGAACAGTTCAAGATATGAACTCCTTCAGGTATAACCTATAGATATCTCAGTGGAGCTTAGGTTAGAGGGAAGGGAACAAGAAGGTGGCTTCTAGAATGATGAACAATGAGGAATAATCTCTCTGGTTTCGTGTTCGATCACTTGGATACTAGAGGCTTTGATTCTAATCAGCTTGGTTCCCTAGAGCATGGTTGTCACCTTTCGCTTTGAGTGTTTCTCTGGAGTTCTTACGGAAAGCTTATAACTTGTTCGAATATTGCTCGTAATCCCTCATTCTTGTGTTGTTGGTTGTTCTTCGATTTGATTTTCCCTCTATTTATAGAGGTGAGCCATGGATAGATCCGTTGGAGATGAACGATCCACGTGTCACTCTCTTTGAGTAGCTAACGACTCTTTTAAGGAATCGCGCAGAGTCCTTTCCTCCATTTTCGGAAACATGTTGACTTGCTGCTATTACCAGAACTTTGACAGCTGGCTGCTCGTCATTTGTTGAGGCGTAGAGAGTAGTTGAGACACACAGACTTCTAGGCAGATACTGAAGCGGACTTCTCTGATGTGAACAACCTCGGACGACTCTACTGATTTAATATAGATGATCATCTGACAATCAAGGAGACTGTCAGGCCGTTGCTGAGTCTGACCTAGGTTCAGTAGTATACTCCTGCTGAGTTCAACTCTACTGAAGGTCGACTCTGAGTTCAGTGAACTTCTCCTGCTGAGTCCAGTTCTACTAACTCTTTTGAGTATGCTGCTCCTAGTGAGTCCAGCACTACTGAATCTGAACATCTCTCAGTGTGCTGCTCCTGCTGAGTCCAGCACTATTGAGTCTTCACTCCATGTTAATGAGGCGGATAGTCTACTGAGGGATCAGCAGACGGAACTCTGAGACTGAACCATGCTGAAGGAATGTCTACTGATTCTGAAACTCGTATAGACTTGGCGTTACTATTACAACATAATGGTTCATCAATCAAATTAGGGTTTTGGGATCATTCAAATCTTCTAAATAGTATACTGCTGAATCATCTCCCAACAATGATCTTCAAGCGTTGAAGACACCAACAACACCGGGAGTACAAGGATTCAAGCACTCTAAGCTCAATTATGCTCAAAGCAGATTTTAGTAGCGAACTCTCTGAATAGATATATATCATCATATTTATTCTATCTAGAGAAACTTTGTTCTCATTCTTTATTCTATGAAACTCTTGACAGATCATATGCTTAGAAACTCAAACCCTCTATTTGAACCTTGTAAAATCACTATGACTATAACTAGATTATCTGTCCGGTGCACATGTCGACTTAGACTTGCTAAATATAATAAATTCAAGACTTCCTGATTATTCAGGGTAGTGAACGTAGGATCTTGCGAATCCGAATCACTTTAAAAATTACATGTGCATTTAATAATTTATTGGTTTACTGTTCACTCTACATTAAAAATTGATTTACTAAATTCATAAGAAGATTTTCAGTAAACCTGAACACATGCACAAGCATAATCGAAACTCATTTTTATAAAAAAGTATTTCAACAAGAGAGGATCAAATCGGGCCTACACTTCTGCACTAATTCTTGTACTGAGTTTATTGTAGACTAACTAAAGTCAGTGGACGGGATTCAGTATTTTGAATCACACTGCAAACGCGATCAAGAAAGCTAAGTTGGCGAGCTAAGTTATTCAAGAAGCACATTCAATAAAATAGAGACTTTCGCATTAGAGTTGAAAATCGGACCTAGGTGTATTCACTCCCCCCCCATACACTTGAAGACTCGTCTCTGGACCAACATGTAGTCTTAGTAATTAAATCTATGCATCAATGATCGAAGTAGTTATCTCATACAAGTTACTTAATACGAGTGCGCTTTCTCTTTTGGTTTTCTCTCGATTTAGTTTCTTGCTATTTAAATTTCTTTGCTAAGTATTTAACCCAAAATTTATGCGTGGTGGCACCACCAAAACTTTAATCAAAAGGATAGATATAGTTATTTCCACTGTTCCCTGAGTTAGACCATGTTCTATACTAACTATAAGATTCTGAGTGTGTGTATGGATTTTATTTGGTGGGAAAACAATGATAACCAAATTGGCGTCGTTGTCGGGGAAGGGTGTTTCTAATTAACCGTGTTTACTTTTGATTATTTGTGTTTTAGCTAGTTTGTTGGGATAAGGATTCAGTAGATGCATTTTATGGATTTGAAGATCCTAAAACCCATAGCTCAATGATATACCTTCATTCTATAATAGCTTAGTTTGAGTTCAGTTGATAGGAACTCAGTAGGCTAGGGTTCAGTAGCTGCAGAGTTCAGTAGAAGACCTTGCACTCAACTGGTGGACTCAGGATCGAAGAAGTCAGTAGGTCAGCCGACCAACAACTGAATCTGCACTGGAATTTGTGCCCATGCACTTATACTCAGAAGAACGTCAGTATGAAGTCACTTTAGTTGAAGGTCCGAGGTTTCAGAGGAAGTCAACCTTGATATTTGACAAGTCTCACCTACCAATCTAACTCGACCAATAAGGAGCCGACAACAACTGATCCATTCTGACGAAAGCTGCTCCGAGTCTGAAAAATAGGCGAATCTCTACAGTGCACCTATTCCTCAACGTTTCAAAATTAAGGAGCCGTTTTCCTTATCGTTTTGACACGTGGCTAGGCCTCCCTCCAACGGATCTATTCACCATCGACAACTATATAAGAGAAGTCTTCATGCAGAGACACTACCGGGAACCCAAGCTATCTACGCACAAAACTCTTAACACTCTCAATCGAAGAATCCAGTGAAGAACTAGCATTCGTAGAAGAACCCTTTAGTTCATCACTTAGAGTTATATTTGTTCCCCTTCTCTTATCTAAGCAAGCCTTATTATTATAGCTTTACCTTAGAAACCTTGAGGAAGTTCACATCCTTGTGAACATGTTCTTATTGTAAGAACTTCCTCTTAGTTTGAGAAGACTCAAACTCTTTAAGTTTGAAACCCTTGTAAAAGTCACTACGACTATAAGTAGAGAATCTGTCTAGCGTACAGATTATTGAGAACTTGCTCACTATAAGATTTAAGTTGTATCTGTCTTGAGAACAGATCACTGAGACTTGCTCAGTCTAAATATAATAAGTATCCTGCTTTGGTCAGGACAGTGGACGTAGGACCCAGTGTGTCCGAACCACTTTAAAAATCTGTTGTGTTGATTTACTATTTTCTTTAACTGATCATATTGCTTTAAAACTAAATTTCATCAAACTCAGCTTAAAACCGGTTTTCTAACCGAGAAGTTTATTAGGGCCTACACTTCCGCACACAACTCTAATACTGAACGACTGTTCGACTGACTTATGTCAGTAGAGGTGAATTTAGTAGAAGAATTTCTTGCCCACGCAATCTGAAAGTATATTTGGATGTCCGACTCAGTTCATTAGCAAAACTCAACTAGAGCTGACTTTCGCGTTTGAGAAATGAATTTGTATTCAGGTGTACTCACCCCCCCCGCCCTCCTGAACCACGTCTCAGGACCAACAATTAGTATCCGTCTCAGTCTTCTGAAATTGGTCTATCTCGAACAAAGATCCTAGAACACCCGTTTTCACTGCATCTTGCAACTCTTCATTGCATCCTAGATCCTATCTTTCAATGGCTGATATTTCAGGGATTAGGATAGTACCCATGTTCTCAACAGAGAACTATGTGGTATGGCGCGTAAGGATGGAGGCACATTTGACCTCGCTGCACGACATCATGATCAATGTCCTTTAGAAAGGACCTATTGTTTCGATGATCGACTCAGTCGAACTTGAATTGGACGGAACATCAGTTGCCAAAACCGATCCGAAGGTCGCGAAGGACAACAGCCTTTTCTCTCATGAGGAGAAGAAACTGCACAACCTCGACCGAGTTGCTCATAATGCAATACCGATGACACTCAGTGACTCATATCTCTGAAGAGTACATGACTGCAAGACTGCAAAGGAGCTATGGGATGCTCTCGCGGTGCTGAGCCAAAGAACTCCACAGATAAAAGAGAACAAACTGAAGTTAGAGCTGCAGAAACTCGAGGCATTCGCAATGCTTCCTGGGGAGTCCATAGATGATTTCAATACTCGATTCACGAATCAGATCAACATCATTAACGGATTGGGGAAAACGTTCAACAACAAGGAGACCAACACAAAGATTCTATGGGCTCTCAACAGGCCCAAGTGGTATTCTTTTGCTACGTGTATGAGGAGATCTGACTTGAATTCTTTTAGTCCTGGTTATGTATTTTCAGAGCTAAAAGCAGAGGAGTTTGAATTCAACCTCCCACACACCCCGGGTGCTGAAGATGAAGTGCTAATGGATCACGCTTATAAGGCATCAGCTAGCACTCCCGGAGCAAGTCCCTCAACAACAAGCCAGTCAGCTGGATGCTCAGTGACCATA
The DNA here is from genome assembly GCA_028984105.1 of Lavandula angustifolia. Classification (NCBI taxonomy): domain Eukaryota; kingdom Viridiplantae; phylum Streptophyta; class Magnoliopsida; order Lamiales; family Lamiaceae; genus Lavandula; species Lavandula angustifolia. The sequence continues at coordinate 123,105 of JAPVEC010000037.1, read as the reverse complement.
CCTACTACTGACAACTTGGCTGAAAAGTATGCTCTCCTCACTGTGAAATACCAGAAGGAGAAGGAAATGTTCAGAAGGAAGATGAAAAAGGATTCCCAAAAGTATCAAGGTAAGAGAGATCATCATCGCACGAAAAGTGAAACTAAATTTCTACCTGATTGCAGGAGTACTGAAGCTGCCCCCGTGGAACAAAAAGAAACATCTAGAAGGGATGGCAGAACATCAGTATGTTACAACTATAAAAAGCCAGGACACTTCCAGTACGAATGTCCTGAACTCTCAACAACTGAAAGAGCTAAAAGGCAAGCCTGACGTGACAGGTTCGTGAAGAAGAGGCAATCCTAAATAGCTGGAGAGCTGTCTGATTGATCAAGCGATGAGGAAATGTTTATGAAATTGTCTGACGATGATGCCGCATTCATGGTAATCGATACAAAAGATGTTGAACCCTGTCTAAGGGCCGGAGAAGAGGCTGAAGTAAATTCTAAATCCATTATATACCCCTCTTCACCTTTCACACACGACACAAGCTCTACTGCAGGAGAACCGTTTGATGTGATTCTTGTGTATGAAGATCTGCTTGAAGAACAAATCCAGATGAGCCAGCAGTTCAGCAAGACGATTCAGGAGATGGATAGCCTGAAAGCAAAGAATCAGAGACTTTCCAAGAGAAGTCAGGACTCTACTGAGTCTGAAGGACTTGTTCTGAGATTGAAGGAAGAGATTAATTCTCTGATGACTAAGTCTCAAGACCAAGAAGCACAGATTTCAGTACTGTCCAAAGACATCTCTGATAAAGAGACTGAAATTGCTAACCTCAAGGAAATTCTCACACATGCCAAAACAAAATATGAAGCTCTAAGAAAGAGTGATCAGGTGTGGAGAACCTTGATGACAGAGCAATACATTGGAGTAAAAGAGAAGTTGGAGAAGCTATTACGAGCGCAAAGACCACATGCCACCAAAGAAGGACTTGGTTATACATGTGAAGCCTCCACTTCAGGATAGAAGAGCTCCTCCAAGCTGACTTGATATGTGTCGTGATTTCTAGGTGAGCTTCAATTTGAATTCTTCCCTCTATTTATAGATGAGAGACATGGAAAGATTCGTTGGAGACGATGATCCATGTGTCTCTCTCTTTTAAGTAGCTAACGACTCTTTCAAAGAATGGTGGCAGAGTCTTTTCCCTCCATTTTCGGAAAAGTGTTGACTTGCAGCTTTAATCAGAAAGTAGACAGCTGGTCGAGGATAAAGAAAATAGGTGAGACAAACAGACTTCAAGGCAGATCTGAAGCTGACTTCTTTGTACCACGTATGACTCTACTGATTTGACTTAAAAGATTACTGACAGTCAAGAGACTGTCTGGCTGTTGCTGAGTCTGATCTATGTTCAGTAGCATACTCCTACTAAGTCTACCTCTACTGAAAATCAACTCTGAGTTCAGTGAACTGCTCCTGAGTCCAGTTCTACTGACTCCTTTCAGTATGCGGCTCCTGCTGAGTCCAGCACTACTGAGTCTTCTCTCATGGTACTGAGGCTGATAGTCTACTGAGGAATCAGCAGACTAAACTGAACACCTGAACCATACATAAAAGGATGTCTACTAAGTCTGAAACTCTCAAAGACAGAGATATAACAAATACAACTGAAAGGTTCACCAATCAAAGTAGGGTTTTGGGATCATTCAAATCTATAAGCACTAAGCTACCGAATCATCTCCCAACAATTTCCCCTATTTGATGATGCCAAAACCTAACACTACAAACTGTCAGAAACAAACTCCTTGCAAATATTACAAGTAGAATCAGTGGAGTTGTTCTTCAAATTCTAAACTACTGAGGGAGTACAGGAGAGAAATAACAGAACCTATACAGAAATCTAATAATAATTTCCCCCTGAACATCCTTATACAATAAATTCCCTCATGCTTCTAAAGAGACAAATCTATCAGCTAAGCAAAACAGACAAATACAGATATCAACAGTGAATGTGTGAGTCAGTAATCACTTAGGTGATTATGAGTGATAAGCATAAATAAACAAGGCCATGAAGACAATAAGGTATTGTCGGGCCGAACAACAAAGATGTTTTATAGATAAGAGAATTCAGTACATTACATTACTTGCTATTCTAAAAAGCAAAAATAAGATACAAGGAAGCTTACTATCTCCTGAACTGCTGGATCCGTGCTTTGAAATCTCTTGACTTCTCCTCTGGCAACGGCAATCAATACATCTGGTAGGTGTCTTTCCTGAGCTTCTGTATCTTCAGCATATCAGTAGGAACATTTTCTTCAAGATCCAAGACTTTGATAGCATTGATGACCTCTCCTTCTATTACTCCAATATGCAGTGATCCATCAAGCTTCAGTAGAGGAGGCAGTGGTCTAGGAACTGGAACTCTGACATTTTCTTTTTCAGCTAAGGCTTTCTAGACTCTTGCATAGATTTCAGGGTCACTTACCAGAAGCCATTCAGCAAATGCAGTAATCTTGTCCATGTCGGGCCAGAACTTCCAGACGAAGATCTCTTAACAAATTCAGCTTTGAGAGTTTCCCATCTCTGAGTCCGCTCCCATGGCATCCATTGATTAATCCTTGGCCATCTATAGGCTTCTTGGCTCTTCTGTACCTATAAGGAATCTCATCTTGTTTGTCGGGTACCCTCTCTCTCGCCTCTTTCTCAGTCCTCAGTCTCAGAGCTTGTAAGTCAGCCTGCCACAGTCTTTCACGAGCCTCTTTGATTTGTCTTGCTTCAGTAGTTCTGTCTAGAGCCCTTTCCATCATGTCTCACATCTCTTTCATCTCCAATTCTAGTTCCTTAGAGGGGACATACGACGGTACATGTGCCTCTTCTTCTTCTGACTCAGCAGGTGTTTGAGATTTTGACTTGGTTTCACCCTATTGTCCAGTCTGCTGCTGCTGCTGTTGTTTTTTTTCTTTTTCCTTATCGGCCTCATCATCGATTTTTAACTTTCTAGGGGGTGGCCTAGATCCTGGCTTCCTTCCCCCTTGGACCTTAGTTTTTGCCTTTGCAGGAGCTTTCATAGGCTTATTGGCCGCCTCTGCTTCAGCAATTTCTCGGGCGAGCTTTTCATCTTCCTCGATCTGAGCTCTCTCCTCAGGACTAATGTATCTCTTAGCTCCTTTCTTTGGTGGGGTTGGGAGTTTCAGCAGTTTTTTCCCCTTACCTGCCACCAGAGAAGGCAGAGGAGTTTCCTCCTCATCAGAATCCTCCTCAATGAAGGCAGTAACCTCCTTAATGTGTTCACTGGGAGTTTGGGTTGCTGAGTCTTTTTGTCCTGAGCCACTTGGGCCGGTCTCAGCAGGCTATACATCACCCGCTGCTGAGACACCCTGTGCCTGGGGGTTCAGTAGGAGCTGATTGACGTCCAGGTGCTCCTCTTACTAATCTAGTCCCCCTCGGTGCTCTCAGTGTCCTTTCCCCCCTTTTTGGCATCATCAACTGAGCTAGGGGTAGGGACCGGAACCTTCTTATTCAGACCTTCATATGCAGTGGCCAGCTGATCCAAGGCTGCCTGCATTTTCTCAAGGCGTAGGTGGAGTTCGTTCCTTTCATCGATAAGCTCATCGCCAAACTTCTTATGCAAAGAATCCACCAAGGCCTTAATGGCTTGCAACTTAGTATCCATCTATTCTTCTAGATTCTTCTGAATAGTTTGAAGTCTGAGCTCTGAGGCTTGACTCATTGAAGAAACGAATTCAGCATGGATTGACTGAGCTGCCTTAAAATCTTCCAATAGTTTCTTCTGGGCAGCCTCCAGCGATGCTTGTTTCTTTTCGAACTCTGCTCTCTGAGTGGATAGAGCATCTGAGAGAATAGTGGAGAAGTCAGGAGCCGGTTTGTTCAGAATGGAAGTTCTGAGCTCCTTCATCTCCTCACTCCGAGCTATAGTTGACTGTTTCCACGTATTGTGGACAGCCTTGGCCAGAAGTCTATTCTGAGCACCTTGACTTCTCAGAGCCTTGGCCAAAGTCTTGGATCGTCGGCTCTTGGGGCTGGGTGCTACCTCGAATGCAGACCCCAGCAGAAGCCGTACTGGGTCCGCGGTCTGAGAGGTACCAGCCGCTGACTTGACTGGAGGGAGAATGATGAGTGAAATGTCAACAGTTGAGGGTTGGGCACCCTCCTCCAGTTGAGATCCCTCAACAGGATTCTCAGGGCCTGTATTTATTGGGCGGGTCCTGATAATCAGGATCAGACTCATCTGAAGGCGCGGCTGCTGTAGTAGGGACACGGTCATTCAGCATGGCCAGCATCGCCACCCTTAAATCATCCATGGAGCAGAGATCCGTAGGCTTAGAATAGTTTATCTTCTCGCAGATTATCAACTCCTCCTCATGTAGCTGTTCGCAAGTATGGTGTTGGATCAGCTTATGAAGAGTTGACCATTCCTGGAACCTGATCAGTGTATGAAGCCTGGCCTGCCTTGTGAGAGTAACCAAGTCAGGGTGACTTGATATCTCTGGGATGGCCTCTGAGACTTTTTAGGAGGCTCTGGTCTGAAGAGATGCAGCCTCCATCTCGATGGTCTCGGCTTCTGAAGCTGTCTCCGAGTCTTCCACCTCTACTGGAGACATCTCTTTATCAGCAAATGGGATACTGCTGAGAGGTGGAACATCCAGTGGGGTCTGAGTAGTAGGATTAGTAGGCTCAGCATCGGCCCCTGTTCCATTGTCTCTCCCTTGTCAGCAGACATAAACTTCTCTGCTGAGACAATTTTCTCAGATGAGTCTGCTTCATCACGCAGTGTGAGGGGAGGGACAACTACTGCCTTAGCTACCGTCTTCTGCTTCTTCAACGGAGTCTTCTAAGAAGTTTTAGGAGGCGACCTCTTTATGGTCGGAGTAGAGGACTTCTTCGATCCTTTCATAGGCTCAGCAGACCCTGCCCCAATTTGGTGTAGGGTTGCTGCCCTGCTGTGAAAACGGATCTTCTTTGGGTTGAAGTACCCCTTGTCAGCATATGCGATTTTGTCAGCACCACAGAAGTTCTCTATCATAACTGTCAGCTTCATCCCGTAGAGAAGCTTGCCCTTGCCAGTTAGAGTGTATGTCTTCTTATCGAACTTTGCAGCCTGAGTCATGAACTCTTTCAGGAAGAATTATGTCCAGTTGACCTGTGCTCTATCATAAATCGCCATCATCATCAGTAGCTTAGGTCTGGACAGTTGATCAAATGATCCCGCTTGGCTAGTCAAGATCTGAGTGACTATATACGCCAACACTCTATACTTCAGAAGCATTGAGTTCTTCGGGAAGGCATCCCTGAATAACGTGGGCTCGCTACAGAAGATCTCTAGATATTCGTCCAGCATGTCATCTTTTTATCCCGTGACACTTATACCGGTGCTGGGA